>JAPYZR010004745.1:0-18574 GCA_030522945.1 Trichopria nigra | reverse complement strand
CACAATCACTGTTATGTAACTGTGCCAATTTTGAGGCGACATTTTAATGTAACTGTTACATAATTGTGACATAACTTCTGTGATTGTTTGCTGGGCTATCATCGAAAACTCACAAACACAAAAGCAAAGGTTTACGATTTTATTGATGATTTCGAACGTACAATACCTTTGCGTGAATTATTCATTATCATTATCAAGAGTGCCTCGACAATTAACCAAGATCACTCCAGGGTTATCACGATGAATTTAAAATTTACTGATAATAACACTCTGGATATATACATTACCACACCAAACACTCGCAAAAATGTTTACGAAAATATAAATTTCTTCTAATTGAATGAAATAATGTGTGTATGTATTGTTCAGGTCAAATATATTTTTCTACGTTTTGGCTCTTTGAGGGGTCTTCTTCATGACTAATACAATCGTTTCCAGATCGTTATTTATATAGTATATGAAAGAAAGGTACAAAAAAGCCAAACCCACCAGAAACTTGGTGAAACGATGGAAGAGACAGAGGAAAAAGAAGAAGAAGACGATAAAAGGATCCAGTAGAAAATAAGACCAGTTTACGGCCATTTTTTCTGAGCTCCATTACTTTCAAAGTAGAGGACAGAAAAATTGGGAAGAAACTGGTGTCATTGTCTACTAGAAGTATAGTATTACTTCATTAAAATTTTTATGGCCGAAACACAATTTTACATCTTGAGTATATTTTTCTTGGGTTTCAAAATAAAAAAGATATAACTTAAATACAGGGAATTACATTGCTTGCTTATTAAATATGTAGATTAAATGAACTTGTAGCCGTTGAAGATGCATGTCTTGTACAGAAATGGTATGATACATCTGCTGATGAAGTATGATTGTAAGAATGATAAACATACAATTGATTCCTTAGATACTGATATGAGCAACTCAGTCTACTGCGAAAGTTATACATCTATTGAATTCCATCCTCCGCATCTGGAGCAGCCATGTCAATGTATGAAGTAGCCCTAAAAAATGTTACTACATGGAATTTCTTCAACAAACTGAATATCATTAAAACTAAGCAGCTTTTATAAGAAAACATGATATGGGATTATACAAATAAAATAATGAATAAAAGTAATGAATAAAGGCGTATACGTTTTATCATACTCGAAACCTTATTTTTGCTGATTTCGAATGTTTTCTAATCTAAAAGTAATTTATGTAAAATATGAATACATGAAAATCCATAACTATAATAAAATCTATAGCAATTTATAAAACAGAAAATACTTCTGAATCATTTTGAAAACATTTGAATCCAAAAATTAGAAATGCTTAAAATTTTTTTAATGTAAACATATAGCAAATATAGATACAATAAATAACATCAGTTCTCAAACATTGGCTGTATTCTCGTAATTGCACTGCAATACTGAAATTTTTTTTAAGAGATCAAATTGTCCAGATAGCCCAACATCCGATACGTCCGCTTTTTTCGGCAACGCTCCAGCAATACTACAGCATACAACTGAAAAGTTCTGGGGCATATTTATTTTTTTTTTCAGAAAATACACATGATGGTATTAATTTACATTGTATGAATAACTTCCACGAAGTTTCTTGCTTTTTCTAACGATTACCTTCAATTGCGTTTATGATGCCGTCTCGTTATTGATTGTCACTGGATGCACCTTCGCCAGAACTCGAAGAGGCTAATATAACTGAAACAAAAGATCTGATTTGGCGGACTGCACACGAGTGTCCATAGAAATACTGCATTCATATAGGCCGGTCCGGTGTTAACCAGGTCTAGAGGTGCAATAATCAATTGTCTCGAGTGTCGTTACATTTAATTCGTCGAGTGCGTCAGAGTCACCGTATATACGTATACGTACAATACGTCGTTACATGCGTACTGTGTATGATGTCTATAAAAGAGAAGGGAGGGATTTGCGTCGGTTAGTCCATACAAAATTTTCAGTCGGTGAAATTCAAAGTTGCAACATGAAGGGCTTTGCAATTTTTGGATGTGTATTGTTGTACGCGGTAAATTCTTTCAATCATTTCATTAAAACATTTTATTTTAAAAAATAACACAATTTTTAAAACTATATCTAAGCAAAAGACGTAATATGTTAAAAAAAATTCGAAAAAATGTTTGTGAAACAGATTTTTTATTAATAGAGCTCAATGTTACACCAAACTAATAATAAAGAACAGTCGTCGAAATTTTTAAATTTTATTTACGAATTATGTTTCATAAGAGATGACATTGAATTTTATTTACTTGGAGCGAAATCAAACGTATTACATTTATAACAATATATTAACAAATTTGACGTAATGATTAGGCATGTGTCAACTGCTTCTATACGAAGCAACAGCTTGCCGGTTGCGCTCATGAATCCGGAGCAGTTAAATTAGGTAAATATTTTTATAAAATAATTAATGAAGTGTCTTAGGATCATCCATAAAAAGTCCCAACAGGGATTTGTCAGAGTGCGGTTTTATTGGTCAGATTAAATTGTTTAATCGACTGAATTCACTGTTGTTGAAAGTATAAACAGTAGAGTACGTATGGATAAATCCACGCAACCTTTAAGTCAACAAAAAAAAAAATTGTAAGTTCAAGTACAATGTCGTTGAACATACATATGTATTCCATGTATATACCTCAAAAGTAATAATTCACACACGTATGCATGATTAATTTTCAATTATCATTTCATATCGTTGGGGAATCCAAAAGGTTTCGTGCGACTATTGCGTATATATACTACTTAATATTACAATTAACAAATGAGAATCGAAAAAAAATTCTTATTTACCCATATTGTTTTCGTAGCCGCCTTGGTAGATATTGTGCATATAATTATTCAAAACTTTTTTGCTAAATACTTATTCACTGCCTACTTTGTGGACAATATAACTGGCCAGTTTCCTACTGGAAATGTAACATCTTCCTTGTTATTAATTGCACATCTGGTACGACTTACTTAAGCATTTTCTGTCAACAAAAAACTGATGTATTTATTTTTATCTATAGTTATTGTTCATTTAATGAACACTTTTATTGCATAAAAGACTTTTAAACCAATAGTTTTAGATAGCAACTTGTATATAGTAAAATTGGACAGAATTTCTACCAGAGCGCACTCCACGGTAAAATTTTTATTCTATGGTTGTATCGACCATAGAAATGATTTCGTCAACCATGTGATTGGTTGTGTCGACTACAGTATGGTTAACCCTACAATACATTTTTTTTTATGGCATCCATGAACGTTAGCAAAAATAGGCCTTTATAGGTTTCAAAATGAATGAAAGTTCACATAATTTAAGGCGACCTTAAATTAAGATTAAAAGTCTGATTTACACCAGCCTCTTCTAATTGCAATAAAAAAACTTCAATTATTTTGTTATGAAGTTGATTAAATTTTTGCATTTTATTTTCCAAACAGTTCTCGAATTCGATTTACTTAAGTTGAGAGACGAGGGTCTACAGACCGCATTTTGTATGGCTGGTTGCCTGATGCGAGAAGGGGGTTACGTAAGTAAAAATGTGATATACAAATGTATACAAATGTGATGAGTGCGGAATTTTTGAAGGGTCCATATAATGTTTACAACAAAATTCTTAAAAAGTGTTTGCTCTTTGATTAGAATCTTCCTTTCTACATCCACAAAATAACATAATATACTGCATCTTCAAAAATTTGAAAGACTTTACAAGAAATACTTTTCTTAATTCCTAAAACTTAGATCGATGCAAAGAAGAACTTTGATGCAGCAAAGATGGTTCACGACTTCGTTGAAGTCTTAGATGAAGATATGTTCAACGTGAGAAAACTTTCTGAATACGAACACGCTTGCATCCGCTATGGTACGCGTTAATGTTTATCAAATGAGTAATAAATTATTAAACGATGATAACATTTTTGAATAGAATGACTTGCGAACGGCAAATTAATTTGATTTTCTTTAAAATTGGCAGCTAATCAAGAAAACAATGAATGCGATATGGTGCGCGCATACGCTTTGTGTAGCACTGCAAACTTGCAGAAATTCGCCGGAAAAACACTGCAGAACATGATCACAGCGATGCCGGTGAAAAATGATCAATAATTACTGTACGACTAATATTTTTGTCATAAAAAATGCACGGATTTATACATTGTACACGTGGTTATAGAATTTCACTCTATACGTTTGTAAAAAATATATGTATAGAAATATATGAATTATTTTTTTGGTTTGAAAAAGACATTTTATATATTTTGTCGATGGATCTTAAGTGAATTTGTTTCTTATATAGTATTTCATTCCATTGCACTTTTTTACCACCCAGAGCCCTACACGTATTTTGAATGATGACTGACGCGTATAGAGTAAACAGGAATGATAAGAAATCAAAGTATATGAAGCGTTAAAACAAACATCATTTTGTTTACACATAGTAGAAGTTAGATTTTGCCATTAAAAATAATAAGCTATTATTGCTCATAAAAAAGCAATATTTGTACAAGAATGAAATAATAAAATTATGTAATAATAATTTAATAGTCTTCCTCGATCGTTAAATTGAGCTATAAAAACAAATTTCAGTAAAAAGACTTCTTTTACGATATAATCAAAGTATTTGTATATATATGAAATGTTTTTTTTTTTTAATACATTAATAGGGAAAAGTTAGTCCCCTTATTAATGTTCCCAATATATAAAATCTTCTATTTACTTCTGGTCGACCGCAAAAAATATTGGGTCTCGTAGTTTTGACGTTATCACTTTAAAAACATGAAAATTAAACCAGTCTTTAGAATGAGTAAATTTTTCACTCTGTATATTAACTCAGAATTAACACATTTGAATGTTGCCAATAGTACAGTAAAGTTCAAGTCCATTAACGGAAAGTCTCACATCTTCAGGTCAGCAGATAATGAAGCAAGACCTTCGGTGGATAGTATAGTTAGTACAGTTAAATTATCAAAATTTTAAAACGTATAATGAATAGGGGAAACAATGCTCTAAATTTCTTCCAGTGAAAATTGTGCCACTCTATTAAAAGAGTGGAATCTTCACTTCTACTATAGAGTTACACGAGCAATAAAGTATAATTTAATCGTCTAAGGCGACTAAATCGCATAATAGTTTCGTTATCAACCTTGACACGGACAAGTACAAATATAACACATTATTGAATGAATTGACGAGTGCGTGCGAACTGGACAAGAACGCGAGAAAATTGGTCATCTTGTCCAACACAAATCAGACCGGTATATTGATAAATAAGAAACAACCATGTGCACAGTTCTGTATGAAATATTTCGGTATTATTTCAATTGTTCTACTTATTTTTATAAAATTGAAGTATATAAATAAATTGTGGTCAGTTTGCATAAAATGATACGCGCTATCTTGTGCTTTTGGTACATAATGTCATCAAGGTAGATTCCGTTAGCATTTATCTGGGCTATACGAGACGTCGGGACCCTTTACATATTATCTGTATATATATATATATGTAGATGTCAATTTTAGATTTCGCATGTATTACCGATCAATCATAGAGTTACTTTAAACAATATAAATAAGTATTCTTTACACCATTATACTGCCCATCGATCCAAACAAAATTGACAAATAAAATAAATTATTTGTCAAGATCTTATATATTTGCACACAAGAAAATTGTAAGAAAATGGAAAAGTCTAAATTTCGTTACAATAATCCCTACTTATAACGCTATAATTTAATATTATAAATCATTGCTTTAAAATAGTTTTGAGCATAACAAAATTAAAAAGTAGTCTATTTACAACATGACATGTATAAGACCGAGGCGATTTATAGTTTTTTTTTTTTTTTTTTTTTTTTTTTTTTTTTTTTTTTTTATTTTTTTTTTTTTTTTTTTTTTTTTTTTAGTTATAGTTGGTACTTATTTTTGCTGTAAATTCTATCTTGTTTCTATATATCGATTTTGTCTAGAAAATACCAAATATGACTATTTCTATTACAATCAATCGATCGTGCATTAAAATTGTGAGATAAGTTTTAAAGAAAAAAAACTGACATTTTTAAGAAGAATTTTATTAGAGAACGGCCTTATCCTCAACAACTTATTAGCCAATGTATTCAGAAAAAAGTTCATAATTTTTATAATTCTAGTCAAATATCAAGTTGAAAACAATTAAAACGAGTTTTCGTTAAAACAACATCTATTATGCCTTACGAACAAGTAATTACTGATAAATTTAACTATAAATTAAAGAGCAATAACATTCAATTTGTATCTATTCCAGTCAACAACAAAAATTGGAAAAATTAGACCACATATAAAGACAACCTGAAAAAAGAAAAACATAGCTGTGTTGTTTATCAAATTCCATGTGCACACTACAATATGGTTTACAGCGTACAGACTGAACGAACATTATAGAAACAAGCATAAAAAAAATATATAAAGAATATTAATGACGAAGATCCAGAAAAATATGCAGGTTTAACTTGACACCGTGTACAAACTTCACTTAATTTTGATTATAAATCAATTAAAATTATATGAGTTGAAAAAAAAATCATAAAAAAAAGAAAAGAAATAGAAAATTATATTATTAAAATAACTAAAAACACTGTTAATATTAAATTTGAAACATCAAATCTACCACAAATTTATAATAGTTTAAAACAAATAAATTTAAGAAAACCAGTTAATTAAAAATTGATATTTATATATATAATAACAGATGGAATACATAGAACTGACTTAATACCTTTCCTTATTTAAATGCGCTTATGTTTCTGCTTGTTTTCATTATATATAGTTTACGTCTGAAGAGGGTCCACACAATAGGATCGAAACGTCAATTCATTTATTTAGTCAAAGACTGTATTTAATTTCAATATTATATAAAAATAAATTGCAACAGACGTAAAACGAAAAATGTTATATTAAATTTCTATAACAAATTCTCTTTTAGGTTAAAATAAAGTAGAACATTAAAATTCGCGGATATGGAAAAGATATAACATGAACTATTTCGTAAACGAAAATATAAAGCACACTTAAAAGTGATAAATAATTTAACAGCACTATGTTTCACAAAAATGACTTTAATAATAATAAATATGAACCATTTGCTGTAAATTGCAAGTGTTAGGTATTAGGGAATACAAGAAAATAATAATTTCCATCGTATTAGCAACGAAGAATGTCAGAAACAGGAAGGAGAGGAATGCTTGTATATAAATAGAGGAGAATCGTGAAGAATGAGAAGAAGGATATGAAGAAAGAGAAAGAAATGAAGGATTTTGAGATGATTGTGGCGAAGAAAACGATGACAATCGCAGCAATATTATCAATAATGTTGGCCTTGGAAATAGTGAGAGTGATAAAAATAATGGCTGTGATAGTGAATAATGATGATAATGATTATAGTAATGGCAATACTGATGAATAAGAACAAGAATTACAAATAAATATCAATGATAAATTACGTGAGTGGGGTAGTTTTTACATACTTTAGCTAGCCTACCTAAAATATTGGGGCTACATGGTTTTCCAGTCTAGAACCGGTATTATTTATTCTTGGTAATCTATATATAGAATCGATACAGGAGCTACGATTAATTTCTACAGTAACTGATAATTTTTCTTTTGATTTCCAAAATGACAATAATTTATTAGATCAATTACAATGAAAGTCTCCATTACAATTATTGAAAATTATATTGTTTTTAAAGTTTAATAATTTTACAGAAATGTCCCTTCATAGATGTTACTTTTTTTATCCAGTATCATCCGCGTAAATCAACACGTAATGGATAAATATTGAAAATTGGATTCATAATGGGTGCACAAAATTACGTCACAAATAATCGCCAAACCTATATATGTGTACGTAGTCCGGTGTAATCAATCAAGTTAGACGTTTCATTGATTGCGTATTATAGGGCAACGATACGAAATCTTCACCGGACATGCATGTCCCTGCGAGGATTGCAAATGAATCTGGGTTTTGTTCGACAGGTGCGAAGTTCCGATAACGAATCTTCGGATTTATCGGTTATTAATACAGTAGCAGTGAATGAAAATGATCTTCTGTCAGGCATTTCTAGTTCGATGATGTAAAATCGACATGTAAATTTTAAGCCCCATATCTTCGTCAGGTCAGCAGCTAATGAAGCAAAAAATCTATTTAAATATATATAAACTGACCCTTGTAGACTGAGGAAATGGATTTGTATACAAGGGGCAAAAGGTTAAAATAATACTTATTTATATATTGTTTTAAGTAGCTCCAGTTCTACATTAATCGATAATATATGCGAAATCTATAGAACTGATATCTATACAGATCACATGTCGCAGTCGTTCACTAAAGGGTCCTCAACGACGTCTATAGTGGCGTAGATAAATGCTGATGGAAGCTTCCTTGATGTCATTACACACCAAATGCACATAAGAGTATCGCATATCATTTTATGCGAAACTGAAATGGGAGCGTCGTGAACGGCAAGTGAATAAGATATATGAAATCTTATCAAAATTTGAAATGTATATATTTAATGAAACATTAGAGAGCTATACAAATACATAACAACTATATGGCATAACATATAATATTGTTCAGATTTAAAAATAGGATTCTGAAAGTTTGGGATGTAAATATGATCGTCTGTAGACGATTTAAATAATTAGAAGGTCTGATAGATTTTCCAAAATATTAAGATTTTCAATTTAACATTTATTACGGTTAATGCGTAAATGATAACGTAATCTAACCTAAAAAACAAAAACGAATGCTATTATTTAATTGATTATTATTCAGTCAAGTAGCAAAAAGAATAAGTGATATAATCAATGTGAAATTAATATCCACGAAAATTTATTTTTGAGTATATTGCAAATAAATTCAAATGTAACCTCGCAGTAAATGAAAATGTATTGAAATGAATTCGACAGAGTTTAAAAATGAATTGTAACGAAGCGAATTCATATCTATACATCAATAGATTCCTACATGCATTTAAATCCAGAAATAATATTTATATCAATTCAATTCTATGCTTTTCAATACATTCCAATGTGCCAAAAATAAATAATTTTAATTTTGGATTCAAATGTATTGTAAAAGCATAGAATTTAATTTATAAGAATTAATTGCGGATTGAAACATATTGGAATACATTAAAGTATATATATATATATATATATATACAGATATGAATCCGTTTTTTGACTCGGATGAATCCATTTCAATACATTTTCGTTTAATGTATAGAGAATAATACTTCTCAATTATTTTGAAAACATTTCAATCCTAAAAAGAGAAATTCTTAAAATTTTAAATGTAGACAATACATTCAAATGCATTAAATTTAATTATATGTTACGATGATTTTTGGATTGATATATATGGAATTGAAAAGTAAAACTTGAATCTATACATTATTAGATTCAAATGAATTTATATTTACAAATAAATATATATTATAACTATATTATTCGTTGATTTAAATGCAATATAAATGCATTGTTATCACTGAAATCATATTTCCAATCTATATACAGAATTAATTTTCTTTTGCTAAAATGTAATCGTATGGATATGGCTATATTTGCGTTTGTATGTATGTGTATTATAAAACCAATAAAAATTGAAACTTACCGAATTTGAAAAAGATGGAATTCAATTGTTCGTTTATTTGAAAACCATTACTTCAAAAAAGTAAAAAGAACGTTGCTCCAAAAATATTTCCGGTACAATTATTCTAGGTTTATAATTAAAACATACATTGAATAATATTGCATTTGTTGCGTGAGAACATCAGAAATAAGATCCCTGCGCTCAGATCTATATCTTAGACACACTACTCTATACGTATTATGTAACTCGTCAATTATATATCTATATATATACAAATATAGTCGGCGCGTAAGAACTGAAACGATACAGTAAAAAAATAAATAGTCGCAGTCTGTTACCTCCACAAATTAGCGAAAAGCAAGTTTGGGCGCCATTTTGATTTTCGATCAGTGAGTCATAATGTATACAAAACTGAACCGGTTTCAGTTAATTTCAGGGAATTCCGGGTATTCCGCAATTAAGGAATCCTTTGTCATTGGTTTTGTACATTCTTATTTTTTGACGAGACGAAACTTGGGTCATGTTCGAAATTTGCTCCGTGAAATACTAATACAAAATATAAAAAATGAAAATAAAAATAACATTAAAAAGTGTAGTAGAAAAGTTAAAAAATAACATCGAAATCGCGGTGTCAAATATTTTCTGAATAATCTCTTACTACATTTATTAAAAAAGGTATAAAATTCTTTAAAATTACATTTTAAATATTTAATTTATATATATGCATTTTGACTGATTTGTGTTAAAAACTAAAAAATAAATCAATAAATAAATAAATATGCAATTAAAAAATTATCTTTTTACTTAAAAATGTTCTTTTTTATATAATAATTGAAATTTTAGATCGGCAGATGCATCTTAAAAAAACGGAGCACATTAATGTTTTGTAAAACTCAAATAAACATTTCGTACATTATAGAGGCATCTTCATAAGCCGTGTAAATTCGACAAATAATGTTAGATTAGAAAAAGTCGCTTCTTGTACAATTTACAATTTACACTAAAAGTATGTTGCATAAAAATAAGGAATATGTTCCTATAATAACCCAGTAATCGAAAATTCATTGAAAGGTCAAAAAACGAATTAAAATGGATAGAAAATCTTTTCTCTCCACCAGAAATCAATTTCAATCCACTTAAATCCATTTTAATTCGTTTTTGACCATTAAATGCATTTCCGATTACTGGGAACATTACAATAGTCTGGATATTATCCGTTGAAGTTCGGACACGTTGCTACAATTATACTGGCAACTATATATATATATATACTCAACAAATGAAACAATTTCAATTCATTGTCTACTAAATTAGATTGCAATTCTCTAAGTGACAATATGTTTTAATTAGATCTAATTCGTACAAATTAAAAAAACTACTTGTAGTATTAATTTGTAACCATCATTAACCATTTTTTTCATTCATTATCTACAAAATTTTCATATATATGTCTACTGTACGTCCATATATGGATTTTGCGGGCGTTAATTTGACGCCCGTATCTCGTCCAATACATACCTATAATTTTCGTCTAATATTAATACCCTTTAAAATTTGGAACACCAAAAAAATTAAATCATTTTTATTTGTCATTAATTTAAGTTAATCAAAGTTAAGTTATTAAAAAGTTAAAATTACATTTAACTAATGACTGGATACTATTGCTTAAAAATATATTAAATTTTTAATTCTGTAATTTAAGGTCGCGTCATTTAATATAATGGGGTTCTGCAGTAGAACAGTAACAGAACTAACCTCGAAAAAGCAAAGTAAAAATAAATTCTGATTGAAACGTTTTTCAAACAGTCGGGCACTGGACGGGTGATTTTACATAACGTATGAAATTCCTCAACAAAATTCCGGTAAAAACCATGTAAAATTAAGTGAACATTTTTGGTAATACGTTTTTTTTTGTTTCTTCTAAAGTAAAACAGTTACCGACCTAACCTCAAAATAGGTAAAGCATAAATAAAAAAGGAATGAATAATTTTTTTAAAATTCGGGCTTTGGAAGGGTGATTCTACGCATATCATATGTAATCCCCGAAAAAACGTTGACATTAGTTCAAAATTAAAAGCGTGTTCTCTTACCAGCAACAAAAATAATTTATTTCGGATAATACTCGTTTAATTTTGAACCAATTTCAGCGATATTTTTTTGAGTATTGTATATCATGTGAAGAATCACCCTTCCAAAGCCCGACTTTTGAAAAAACGCTTTGATCACTTATTATTTATACTTTTATTGTTGAAAACCTCGGTCGGTCACTGTTCTACTGTAGAACCTCTTTAATTTTGAATGATTTTACTGAAATTTCTGTCGTGATTGCATATATAATATTTCATATTTTATACATATAATATTTCGTGATTGTATGTATATAATGTTCTATGTATAGCATCATCCTTTCACAGTACAAATTCTGAAAAAAAAAACAGTTTCAATCACTTTTTATTTATAACTTTATTGTTTAAGCTCGGTCGGTAACTGTTCTACTTTTATGCATTTTATTTTACCATCTTAACCTCGTCGGCCACACGAAGAATAAAAGAAAGAGTATAGTACTCGTCACAATGAAGAATAATCTATTAATAAATTCAAAACTCGAAGATAAAGAACCATTTTTAACTTTAAAGTTATATTCTTTTCCCTTAAGTTTAGAAGTTTGAAAGTTTGAAAACTTCGAGTTTCGCTCCAAAAAGGGCCGAACGCAGCGAACGCAGCCGACAAACGCGTTTATACATGCGGTATGTATTTTCGTCAATTGTTTGTATAAATAAATTCATAAATGTTTATATATATATATATATATATATATAGGTGTGTGTGTGTGTGTGTGTGTGTGTGTGTTACTATATTTACAAATGTTACTCCGAAACGTTCCTGATGGAGACAAATTT
Source organism: Trichopria nigra (assembly GCA_030522945.1). Lineage (NCBI taxonomy): Eukaryota > Metazoa > Arthropoda > Insecta > Hymenoptera > Diapriidae > Trichopria > Trichopria nigra. Next base: position 6,048 of record JAPYZR010004745.1, on the reverse strand, counting down.
TGCAGTTTATTATTTATATATATATCCTAAACAGAAACATGCACAGAATGAGTATAAAAAGTACTCTTTTAGTCTTCGCTACTCCTATACACAGATTTTTAGAGCATTTTTGTGTATATTCTTTAGGGGCTCTTTTTTTTATTTTTCTCCAAAAAATAAGCTCCAAAATTGACGCATATTAGTAGGACATAAAGAGTAGTTTTTATATTCATTCTGTCAAATTTTGTATCTTTGCCAATTGGTTAACACGTTAAATATATTTGATAAATCACGTTTAAACTAAAATAACAATTATAATATTATCATGACGCCTAAACAAAATAGAGACGTCATATTGTCACAATCTCGATAGCCAATGGCGTCGCGATTTTGGAACTTGATATATATAATTGCTACATATGTATAATCGCATTTTATAAATATTAACATTATGATTTATTATTTTTAAGCTTATGTGCAAATTTTTTCAAGGTATACAATTTCCATATACCTTATTAATAATAAATATGTACATATATATATATATATATATATATATATATACATATAATCAGCTTATGACTATATCTCATCATTATGTGTAATTGGTATAATTATGGATATGCGTAGTATATATATACTACGAATTTTATATCAATAAACGCAGTATAAACACTACATATATTAATCGCCCAAGTGACAACAATAGAAAATGTTTTCGAAGCGGTACATATATATATCGAATTCGCGAATAAATATGATAAAAAAAAAGACCTTATAGAAACATGATGGCCAATCTTTGCACATGTATAGGGTTGCATCATCTCTTCTGTACCAGGAGCGAACTCCGAGGAGTCCGAGGTCGTCTGTCCCTTCTTTTTTCTTGGTCCACCTCCACTTCTAGTAGTCTCGTTGTTGTTTTTTTATTTTTCGAGCATTTCTCCTGATTTCTCTTATGCGGCTATGATGGAGACCCTCTCGTTTGTTGTTGTGTGCGTAAATTCCTCCTTCCCTTCTTCCAATTTCCAATGTATATGTACAAGATCGGCCGGCCAAGGACCTGACGCAGCCGCCAGACAAGTTCGAACACGTTTTCTGCACGTCGGATCGCGATTAGTCATCGTTCCAGTCTGCAGGTGAACTTCGTGAAAGACGCGAGCCCTCTTCGAATGAAGCATAGTGCAAAAACCTACATGCAACTCACCATCCGTAAACGACGTCGATATCGATTTCTGACAGGTAAATAAACAATTTCGATCTCGTTCAACAATAATTGGTAACTTATAGATATTATATGTAGTTGACTATAGTTGCTTTTATTGCGTCGCGGCTCAAGAATCGGCATTCTTCACAAAAAATGCCCTGCGAAAGATATTCTGGAAGGTTCCGAGTTTCTTTGTTTTGAAAGTGGACTCTGGGATTTTTAATTTACAAAATAACCAATAATTAATATTTCAGAAAAAACCCAAAATGATTTTATTATACCCAAATTGTGCCATTTAACGTTTGTTTATACATAATTGTGATTTTATCAAATTGTAATTTACTCGTATATTTTGGAGAAGATATTAAAAAGATTTGTGTTTTTTTTTTTTATCCGTTTGCAGAACCTTCCAAGTTTGGAAAAAGTAGCAGTGGCACAAAAAGTTCATTACCAAACATTTAGAGTAGAAAATGGAAAGAGTGGGGCTTCCCCTGTTGCTTCTAGCAATGGGAGTTATGGCTGTTCAATCTTGTGGCATAGATGCAGACTGTTCTACACAACAATTTTGTTACAAGGTATCGCAAAGTTGTGTTGATTACATATTATGTAACCGTTATAAACGTCAGGAAGGTAAAAACCGTGCTCGGGATCCGGTCGAGTGTGGCTCATGTCTTCCAGGGTATTACGATGAAGTTCTCTCTTCCGGACAAAAAACTCCATTCTGTAAATTTGCAGATAAAGCTCAAGAAGATACCAATACTCCTTTTGGTACGACGCTATTTTGGATAATTGTGCTAATAGCTTTAGCTGTTATAATTGTGACTTTAACATTTGTGTGGATTAAGAAAAGCTCAAACAGCCAAAATATTGCGTGCTCCACTTGGCAAGGATTCCGATCTCATTGTCACAATGCTCCAATCATGGAGGCTGGCCCTTTCATCAAAATCGAAGAACCTCCTCTGTATTCGCCAGTATACGACGCCAATAGTAATATTAATGTTACTATAAGTAAAGAGAAAGCTAGGTTAGCAACAGCAACTCCATTTCAAGAGCCGAACTGGGTACAGTCGAACCAACTCTACAATGACCAGTTAAGTGACGAAGAAGATAGTTTAGATGAACAAGCGAGTGCCGTAGTTCCTCTGCCACCAGAGGAGGATACAAATCCTAGTTCATGGGTGCCTGAACAAGTGTCTCTTCCAATAGAAGATAGACCATTCCGACAATTCGCGATTGAACAACGGGAAAATACAGCAAGCAGTGCCTTAGTTTGTGCCAATACTCCTCTTGCATCGTCGTCTTCCACTAATAACGATGATGAGCCTACTCCAGAATCTGGCAGCACCTATCAAGATGAAAGTCATCGACGACGGATGCCAACAATTGCCATTCTTCAAAAGATTGAATTTAATTTATCAGTGCCTAAAGGAGATTATTAATAATAGTATATAGTATTTACCTTAAAATTAATTTGATTGCATGAATGACCGAGTATTATATAGGAATGTTTGATAGGTTGTTTTACAATCTTCATTGTGTACTTGAGTACAATTATTTTATAGCCAATTTCAGACCTAATGCTAGGTCACTTTGTATATTTATACTTGCATTTACGTACAAGGTTCGTACTGCATTTAACATGCATTTATGAAATGCAGGATGTGCACGCATTACGTCAATTATAGATATTAAGTGTCATGTGCCATCCTGACATCTGTGATACTTTAACTTGTTCTATAGCGAAATAATAAACTTGAAAAGTTCAGTAAATAATTCATTAGCGTGATTTACCTTGTTCTAAATAATATTTAATTGTTTAATTGAAAAACATGTGCAATTTTAAAAATATCTTAAATTTTTTAGATTTTATGGATAATTTTAAACAAAGCTGTGTCAAAATTTGATCTAATCATTTTGAATTGTAAATTGTGATATATGAAGGACAATTTGCAAAACTTAATTTTAACATGACTACTGTTTTTCGTAATATGTGGATGAATTATACATCACTAATTTAATCATTTATAAAAAAACGCAGGACACAAAAATAATAAGTATTATTAACAATTATAAATCTAGTCTACGGTTTTTATATTTCAGGATTTATAGCATTTACTCTGACAACTCACCGAACTAGAATTTAGTTAAAAATTCATTCGGTATCAGTAACATTGCGTCAATTTGAACTCGATTTGAAGAAAATTAAATTATATTAAAACATATTTGAAGAGTACTTAGTTTTTAAGACAATTTATCTTAATTTCATAAATACATTTTCATCGTGTTTCAAATATACTTATAATATTTCTCTACTTCAAGTGAAACAATCAGAATAGAACAAAAAAATCTGTTTTTAACCTTTTGATTTTAAAATTATTTTTATCGATTCATTTCTCTTTTTAAAAGCTTCGTTATATTTTAATACTGTTGTATTTTATTCAGTTTCTTATTTAATAATTATGCTTTCACGAAAATTGAAAAATTCAATAAAGAAAATTTTTGTAATGAGTGAAAAAATCTCACCATTAATAACGTTTAATAAATTCCTGTTCAATTTCTTTTAACTCTGCTCACTATTTTGGGCTTAATGATATGTTTACTTCTTAAACTAAGAATCTTTTGTAATTGTCTCAATTCTTTACAGTATCTGATCAGAATATTACAGTATTTTTATTAAATAATAGAAATTCAAAGTAATTTTGGATAATTGTATATGAAATCAAATACATGCATATATTAATCCTAAAAAGAAAATATTCCAAACTCATTTTTTTTCACCCTTTAAAATACCACAGGCAAACTGAAATGTACCTTTAATTTATTTTTCAAGAATGCGTATTCGTATAACTTATGTGCAATTTAAGCGCGCCTCAAAATATTTGATATTTTTAGGACCCACAATATCACGGATCGATTCGTATTTATACACAACTGTTTAGAAAAATATGAAATATGAGGAGGATTTTATGGTTGGAACATTTCTACTTTTATTATTATTATTATGGAAATAATAATTTATATTTTTTATGTAATCTGTTTATTAATGATGTAATATCGATACAAAATTTATAACATTTATAAATGTATAATTTAATAAAATTGTGTTTTAAACGTATATTTGATATATCATCTGCAAAAATGTTAGTAATGATGTGTATTGTTGCATTAATATTAATATTATATTAATATTAATATTAATCATTGATTTTCACGTACGACACATACTATGTATGTATTCTTTATCAAATGGTTGCGAAACACTCGACTAGACAATTTAAAATTTTGTAAAATGAGTGAATAAGAGAACCATCTTATGCGTATTTTTTGCATCAAATGCGTGACATGTATATCGTTGTATTTTTGTCATTTATAAAGATAAAAAACGAAATTAAATAATGCTGTTACGGAGTATGTGTGAATTGGAATGCAGAGTGATATTTTTCAATTGGAATTTATTGTAAAAACGTTTATGTATTTTGTATGTTATGTTGCTGACCTATATCATTTTTTATTATGTTTATTATTGTTATGTTGTATTTTTATTTTAATCTGACCATAATGTTAACCTTTAAGTAACTAGGAAATTTTCAGAGGTCAAACTGATTTCAAATAGACTACCAAAAATTATTTGAATTATACTTTGCATTGTATAAATGATTTAAAATACCAAAGTAAGGTTAAAAAAATCAAGATATAAATTATTATAACTCATAAATATTTATTTTGCTTTGTGTAATATCATCAGGGGTGAAAGACTTTTAATTCGGATTAAAATTTCCGACCATGTGCCTGTAAATTGAAAATAAAAAGACTGTATATAATTTGATTACATATATTCAACGCAATATATGGAAATATTGAATAATACTATCATTATTCATTTTAATTTTTACAAAAATTCATAAATTATTTCTTTTTAATAATTATGATAATTTGGTTAAAATAAAAAAAAAAATTAAACTTTCTTTAAACTAAGAAATTTTTACAAATTTTCTAATAAAAAATAATAAAAATAAAATCTTTTTATTCATATAAATCTGTGTCTTTTTAACCTACCTTGTTCCTAAAATCCACCATTTATACATACCTTTATAGTCCTTAAAAACATTTTATTTTAATTGGTTTGTACATATGATTAAGTTTTTAAAAACGTCATTGTACATAGAAAATCAATTAAATATTTAATTAAATCAACATTTCTATTTTTCTCAATATTATTTTAGTCCATAATAAAAGAAACGACCAAAATACTCAGAGACATAATATATATAACCCAACAAACGAGAATGTGTAAAAACAAATTCAATATTCAAATTCTTTTATGTCCGGTTTCGAATGACGAAATTTCCATTTTTGAAAATTTAAAAATTTGAATCGAGGAGTTTCATCACTCTTGACAATTATTTAATTTTGTAATTAATGTAATTACTAGTTTACTAAACTATAATAATTGTAATATTCAAATATTTTGACAATTTTAATTTTTCATTACTTATTTATATATCGCAGAATTTCAATCTATTAAGATATTTGACTGGAAATGATCATAGTTTATATGAATTCACGTCGTTATTACATCGAAACCATCGAATTATATAGAATATGGAGTAAAAAGAGTCGTAAATAAATTTTTTTAATTAATTCGTTTTTGGATGGATAGAAATTAAAATATATTGTATTTGAAAATGTTTTTATTCAACCTCGTTTTTTGTTTATTTTCATGTTTTTATTAATTTTTATTTATTTACGGTCGCATCAACATCAAACCCTACTGAAAATTCCCATATGGGATCCCATGTGCGAATTTCGCGTAAAATCCCACATACGAAAGAATTGTTTTATGGAATCAAAAAAATTCTGGAATA
>JAPYZR010004744.1:0-11778 GCA_030522945.1 Trichopria nigra | reverse complement strand
ACATTTCGAATTTAAACTGTGTATAGCAATCGAAATTAACTTATTGTTTCATCCAAACTCATATAGGTTTCATCCAAACTTACAATTTTTCATTGTTCTTTTTGTTAAGGTACAATTAAAATTAAGAATTCTGGAAACATTTAATTCGCAAGATTCTGAACCCAGATGTCTCCGAACATCTCTAGAATGAATCTCAGCTATATTGTGAAATATACCTAGAATGTCTGCAGAATGCCAGTATAATGTTTCTAGAATATTATGGAAATGTCTTTAAAATGTCCCAAAAATATTTGCATAACATTCGTAATGTCTCGGTTATAACACACAGAAAATGTGCGATATAAGCCTCTAGAATATATCTGTAAAATATTGCAAATGTCGCGCAACAGTATCAAAAAGGCGGACATGAGATGTTCTGGGAATGTTTGCAAAATGTCCCTGATGAGAATGCCAATATCTCAAATGAAATGTTCTGGAGACGTCAACGTGATATTACATTCCTATGTGAGCAGTTATGTAACATTTATAGAATTGCTACGATAATGTTATACATATAGTTGTTACAGAATTGTACTTCTCGGGCTGTACCCAACAAACACAACAAATAATAATTATGTAACAAATACATCATGGTTACATTAATGTTACATAATTGTTACAATGTGATTGACTGATGGGTATAATACGAAATCTACAATATGTTCCCGCGCCAAATACCATATATTAGGGGGGCCATAATTCCCGTATAATTCGATGCGATCGACTAAAAACCGCCAAACCGGAAGTCGATCGGCACCGCATCGTCCAGATCCTGGGAATCACCGTGTATAATTAAAGCGACGAATATTTCGTCCCGGTGGCTGATTTCGTGGTTTTTCGATCCTGATGCGATATGCATACACGGCGAATGCTTGGACGGTGCGTCCCCCCGTTGCCCCCCCCCCCCCCCCCCACGACCCTCTTACAACTCTCCCATGCATTCGCGGTACTTCCCCCACTGCGGGGGCGAGCGGCGGCTGGGGCTCCCCCTATAGTGTCAGCCGCCACATTGGACGCGCGTCAGTCGTGCGCTACGCGTGCTAATCGACGGATGACTTTGCGGCTTTTTTACGGTATAATTTCAAAACAACCCGATAGTGCGATGCATTGAACGTGTCAATGTTTTTCTAACGTTTAAGTAAGACGAATTTCGCGCAATCAGAATTTAAGTGGTATAAAAAAAGGCGCCGGCGGTACAGTTTCGCGTCACGAGAAGACACGAAATTAAACTTATTTTCGAATGGTATTTGGTTTAGTTCTTGTTTGAAAAAGTGTCAGTGTGACGTCGATTTATGATTTTTCAATTCATGACGACAAGTTCAAAACAAAAAGGAGATTAATTATGAGAAATTCATTATTATACCGGAGGATATTGCAAAAATGTTTTACGTGAAAAACAATAGAAAATATTGTTACGTAAAATTTGCGTAAATGTTGCATTAAATAGTAACGAACGGTGTAAATGTTTTCAGTCATCTTACAATTGCTACTGAACAATATCATTGTTTTATCCCACTAAATTTATTTCTACAGCTTGTGTAAATGTTATGTATTTGTCATGTTTCAAATTTATTACGTTTTTGTGTCATCAGTATCGTAAAGCAGTTGCAAAGTAACTTTACAACATTTATGCGGCAACAACATTGGTGGAAACATCAAGAGTATTGCCAGTAGTTATATTCCTATTGTGTAGCACAACTAACATTAATAATTTTCATAAAATTTGGAAATAAAGATTTTTTTCGAATAATGTCAGCATAATAATTTTTATAGTACACTTACAATAAAGTGTTACAATGAATTGTCACGTAATTTTTACACAATTACGAGTGATATATTAATTATTGTAATAATTTGACGCAACGAAAACGTAGTAGATGGAAACGTGACACGAGTTACTTAAAAATGACTTAAATGTTACGTAGCCATTTCACGATAACATAGTGTGAAGCATTTTTACTTCAACTGCCTAATATAATCAAGGAACGTAACGCATTTGTTGACTTTTTTCTTACATATAGTTACAAACTGTTTCAGTCGCGCATTCACTTGTTCTTTACATTCATTTTAACTCGTTTTCATTTATTTCTTTTTTTTTCCGTGTTATGTAATTCATTATTTTATTATAATGTCATTCATTCATTTCATTCACTTATTTTCTTCATTCGTTTGATTCAATTTGTTTTTTGTTTTTTTTTTTTTAGAATTCTCGTCATTCATTATCTGTTGTCCTATCTTTCATTCATTTACAGTGGGCCCTGTAAAAATCGTTTTTTCTAACAAGTGGTACCTCCTTGTACAAATCTATGAATCTCTCTACCACCACCAGTTACCAATTTTGAATCCCTATTCGCGCCCTGCCAATCAGAATTCAGCTTTGGCGACGTGATGGCGAGATAGATTTGAAGGAGAAGAGCATATAGATTTGAAGAGAAATGTATATTATGACAATATAGATTTAGTCAGGGTCATATCATCTTTCATTCTCTTACATCATTCTTTCATTTCATTCCCATCACTCAATTCACTCTTTTCATTCGTCCATCATTTTAAAGAAAATTAAAAAGCATTTGTTCGTTATCTGTAATTCGTTCATTTCCTTCATGTTGATTCTTTTATTTACTTTCCGTTCATCATTTTAATTCCTTTCATTCGTTCCATTCATTGATTTGACCGTTTTCTTTTATTTAATTCTTCCATTCCATCGCGTAATTCCCTCCACTCATACATTTGTTTCGTTAAATCATTTAAATCTGTATATGCGGACAGTTGATTAATATATTTCACACTATAACCGCAAAAAGTAGAGTTTTCTATATTTTAAGAAAAATTTTTGTAATAATCCGTGTAATAAAGGAAAATCTCATAAATAAAAAAAAAATGATATCGTAATTAAAAGAGAAATCCTTCGAAGCTTTAATTGAAAAGCTAACTCAATTTCCCGTTCAAGAGCAGCGACACAATGGCGGCGTGCGCGAACAAAACGTCATCGTCGACGGCATCGACGGCAGATGCTATAAAAAAGTCGGCATTCTTGGCGCAAAACACGCCAACGTGGCAGCAGCGGCTTCTCGGCAAGCAGTTACAAAAGTGCAACCAAGTGCACCAGGAGGCGAATCCTTGCGATCTAATGACCGTCTTGACGGACGCCGACGGAAGGCCAAGCTGCGAGGTCATCGGCCTGTACTTCAGCTTCATCAATGAAGGAGCCACGTGCGACGACTTCACCAAACACTTACGCGACCTTTACGTCAGCGTTAACGGAGCTGGCAAAAATGGCAAGCGAAAAAGGTTCGAAGTGATACACGTAGTTCTTTGGAGCAACTTGTCGGAAATACTGGATTTTGAGGATAGCTTCTGCAATCACGTGGCCGACCTGCCGTGGTTCGCGGTGCCCAATAAGGATTACGAACAAAAGGTGGGTGTACCGTAATGCTTCTGTGTCAACAAATTTTTATCCACTCACTTCACTCACTTTCATTCGCTTCGTTTATCCCTTCACTACATTCACTTCGCTCACTTCATTCGCTTTGTTTTTCTCTTTCACTTCACATGAACTTCATGTTCGCTTCACATTCCCATTACATTCACGTCGTTTGTCGCGTCGCATTCACTTCACATTCACTTTACAATCACTTCATATTTACTACGCATTCACTTGACATTCACTTGACATTCACTTGACATTCACCTTACATGCACTTCGTATATTGTGTCGCTTGATTTCACATTCACTATACATTCACATCACATTCACCTTAGATTCACTTCATATATCGTGTCGCTTTAATTTCACATTCACGTCGCATTCAATATACATCCACTTGACATTCACTTTGCATTCACTTTGCATTCACTTTACATTTACTTCGTGTTTACTTGACATTCGCTTGACATTCACTTGACATTCACTTGACATTTACTTCAAATTTACTTCAAATTCACTTCGCACTCACTTCGCACTCACTTCAAATGCAGTTCACATTCACTTGACATTCACTTGACAGTCACTTCACATTCACTTCACATTCACTTCACATTTTACCTTACATGCACTTCGTATATTGCGTCGCTTTAATTTCACATTCACTTCACATTCACTTCACATTTTACCTTACATTCACTTCGTATATGGCGTCGTTTTAATTTCACTTTCAATTCACATTCACTTCCCATTCACCATACATTCACTTGACATTCACTTGACATTCACTTCAAATTCACTTCACATTTAGTTCAAATTCACTTCGCACTCACTTCAAATGCAGTTCACATTCACTTGACAGTCATTTGACATTCACTTAACATTCACTTCGCATTAACTTCGCATTCACTTCATATTTATTACACATTCACTTCTATCACTTCGTTAATTTCAGTTGAATATTCAAAAAAAAATTTCGACTACGGCCAATCATTTGAAAGACAATCATAGACGAATGAAAATTTGTGTTCAAAAATCGTCATCCAAACTATCGACTTCAATTATTGAAGATAATTATTTTCATATTTCATATGATTGACCAAGATTAACCAAGATAAACTCAGATCAGCTAATAATATTGTAAAAAATTTCCTTTTTATGTTGAACTCGATGTGTGCATTTTTCAATGAATTACTGAATCGATTAAATTACGCACGAACCCGGTAAAACTCATTTTTCATTTGGGTAAAAGACGAAAAATTGGAAACATTTGTAATGTTTTTAAGTGAAAACCCTCATGTACTAATTCAATGTCTCTTCACATTTTTATGGAAACATGTTTCTTAACGAAAGTAGTATAGAAACATTTCGTAATGATGGGTATCGTGTAATACCGAGAGTTAATTTCGAATCATTGTGTCTACAAAACATTCCGACTCCTGTAGATTCCATTTTCAGATCTAATTAGCATCTAACATTATTATCTCATCAGCATCTAATAAACTCCTTTACTAAATTACTTCGTTACGGAGAGCAGACGAATAATCTTTTCGCTTCCGCAGCGAGAAATGCTGAGCCTTTGACGTATTTCGCATCGAACAAATCCCATTTAGTATTCGAATTATGCCGAAAATTGCAAGTCATTGTCTTTTCGTAATTATTGTAAGATTACTGGAAGATTTTACCAAAATACTTGTAGAGAATCTTCGAATTTTCAAGGGAACTACTGAACAAATTTAGAGAAATTATCAAATTGGAAACACCAGATCCAAAGATGGGGAGGCTCCTGTAATAATAAGTTTATTGATAATATTATAAATTTTTATATAAACTAATTTCTATGTTTAAAAGATAAGTTTCTGTTTAAGTTAGTTCGCACTTAACGTCTCTAACTATTGAACTGACTTGACTATTCACTGTTAGGGGTGGTTCGTCATTATTTCATTAACGAACTGCTTGCAAATTCGCAGCTTCGATTTCAATGGTAAAGCACGCTTATTGAATTACAAGTGCTCGCATCAAGCTGCCGTATCCTAATATTCAACGAATAAGGTGGATCGATAACACGAATACACCGAATCAACATTTATTTTCGAAGAATAACACAGTAATGAACTGACGTCGATTAAAATTTTACGTGCGATAATTTTTGAAGTATATTCCATCGGAAACATTTCCTGTATATATTCATTGAAAATCCAGTAATACGTACATATGTTTTAAAATAAAAGCATAAAGAATATATTCCTGGTTTGATAACTCTCGCAATACTGCAGCTCGTACAGAAAAATGTCATAGAATCAAAATTATGCAAGTTTTCATAAAAGTTTCTTTTTCTATTTTTCGAAAATATATATATAGGAAAAACCTTTTTTCGTATTTTGGACCTCTTAAATTTAAATCGTGAAAATTTTAATTATCATTATCAGCACATTGAAATGTCTTGATTCTTACCCACTGAAATATCTTGAAAAGAAATATTTATATTTTTTTTCACTTTTAGTATATGAGATTTTCTTTTTAATTACATAATGATATGTCTGATTTCAAAATTTTCCGATCTTTTCGTTTCCGGGCTCAAAAATATATGGTCACGTTAAAAACGAATATTTTGACCTTCAGATGACCTCTGAGCTTGTTTCCGAGGTCACATTCAGGGTCACCAACATGTAGTTCTCTCGAAATCCTGAAACTTATGTCTGAAACTTTTTTTCAGAATATTCTTTCAGTTATATTTCAGTAGATATTTTTTTCTTTCAAAGATATTTCAGTGGGTAAGTTAAAATGGGTCACCCTGTATATTTCAAGAAAAAGTATTTCGCTATATCTTTTCTATTTTAATTGCTCCTCAATCAGGTAATACGAGTTGGATCGAATTTTAATATTACTACTGGACTTTGTGATTTGAAATTTCATAAACAATCACTTCCTGAAGTGGCTTTCGCCGAGACACCCTGTATGTAGCCGTACTTCCGTCGGACACGTGATCAAAATGTCTTAAATCTACTTTGATTGATTCTCTGCGTATAGAAGTTAAAAAAACATATATAATTTGCAACTTATTATACATGTACGTATAATAAGCGATTAAAAAATATATCCACCATTCAGATTCAGAAGTATCTAAGTGTCAAAGTCATAGTACATACAGATCCCTAAGTTTGCAGGTGCGTGTGCAATTTACGCAAAATACGACATACCGGGTGTCGCCTCATCTGACGCGTATAGGTAAAATCATTTTGCCGTCTGGCTCGTTAATGGAACGGGGCATGTCTATATATACATATACATACAAAAAATATAAATACAAAAATTCATATTCATAGAATGGAAATCCACTATAGCTTAATTTGATTAATCAAAATGAATTCATATAATTTCATACTATACTTACAGTATATTAACCCCCCCCCCCCCCCCTCGACCATCCGTCAGAATATGAATAATGAATTAGTTCGACATTTTTTATTCCTTATTTCACGAAATTACGAATAGATTGGACAAAAGAATTGCACGCGGGCTTTCCTTAAACGTCTAAAACTGACTCATCAACGCCTAAAGCAGACCCCAGGATCCAGAAACGTTGTACAGAGGGTTGCTTTCCCCTTTCGACATAAGCCGTTCTAAGTAGGGATTTTCGAAAATTTTAAACAAAGATAGGAAAAGAGGGGTAAACTCGGCTGCTATATATTCAAGGATCAGATTCGTCTAGATATACTAAAAAAATGATAACGCAACACCTGAGATTTCTCGCGCAGTAAAATAAATTTAATAAAATCGACTAATAAAGTTCTAACAGTTTTTAACCTTATTATACTTGAAATTATTACATCGTTTACAGTATGATTATATATATATACATTTATAATATTCATTTAAAAATGATTATAATGAAAATGCTCTGCATATCGATTTTTTATTTCTTGATCTCTTTAATTTAATACAACTAAACCATAATACAGAAAAAAAAACTTAGAAAACAAACAGTAATCAGTGCAGGTTAGGTGTAATTTACATAGTGAGGAATAGTGAGTTGATGACGTCGATAATGCTAAGGGAAAAATTTTGTTTCCTCTTGTAACATCTAATAACCAAAATTAACTATGTAGTTTTTTTAAAAGGGGCTTTTAGGATATCTATAACGTGATGTGATGGGTAAATTCTGTGCATGCATGATTATAATTACATGCGCATCGCCTATCAAAGTGTACTAATTCCGAAGTGACTAATTCGGAACGTTGTCTCTACACAAACCATTATTAATCATTTTCCATCGCATCGAAAAAGTATGACTCTCTCTTTTATTCTCTATGTATGCATTACAGTGCAGTATAATGCTGAGCAAATAGAACAGAGATACATTCGTTCGATACGTCCCTGCACTCTCTCGATTTACATACATATATATATATATATAAAGCTTAACTTGGACAGGATTTAATACGCCTGCCGACATGTGCACTTTTTTCATGTATGTGTATAGGTATTGCACAACCGCGATAGTATGCGTTTCGTGTGTTTTTGCTTTTAATTGCCAGTCGCCAGTATCTGTTATCGTATACGGGGAGTGGACCGAATTTCCTATAATTGGATTTTCGAGCATCACAGGCGTATTTACGCTCGACCACATTGTACTCGAACGAAGTATACGCGAGTTCTCTAGTTTATATGACAGCTTGTACAGCTTATACCTGGTAAATGGGACGTGCGTGGCTGCGAAATTGAACATAGTCGCAAGACTTTAGCCCGGCTCATGCTATCGGCCATTATCGGGGTGAAACCGCTGCAGGTGATCGTATCGAAACTATCGATATATTTTATATGAATAGTTCCGTGTATATCGTTCAACTTTAAATTGTTGCTACGTAATGAAAATACGTAAAGTTTAACGCCGCACTACCCTATAGCAATCCGACCAACTATAAACCGACTTTAAACCGAATGTAAAACCGTCTGGTTGGTTTTTGACTCTGTTCCAACTATCAAATTCGAACTTTCGACTATTAACCGACTATAAATTAATTAAAAATAAGACGAATATATAAAATTGTAGTCGGTTAATAGTCGAAAGTACGAATTTGGTAGTTGGAACAGAGTCAAAAACCAACCAGCCGGTTTAGAGTCGGTTTACAGTTAGTCTATATAGTTGATCCGGATTGCTAGGGTATCCATTGATTTACGCGTAAAAAATTCTCTCTTAATGCATTCTAAGGAACTATAGGATCGTGAAAATCACGAAGTTTTTCATCAGATTTATTAAAAGTGTATTGAACCACAATTATGTATATTTTGTCCCTAGGGCAGAAAGAGTATTCATCACTCATAACTGTTTATTGAATATTGAATATTTATATTGAAGTAGTTTGAAGCGCAACATGAGCGCATAGAAACATTCGACACCTGGCGGTTAATATTGCAAACTGAATGAATGACATTTAAATCAATGGAATTCGTTAAAAAAAAAAATTTCGTGCACAATTACAATAGATATTGCCAGGATAAAAATCATTTATTCTTGAAAATCCTGAACAATTACATTACCGTAATTAATTGCCCAATATTATCCAGATAAAAAATTCTTCCCAGATATCAATCACATGCTAGAAATGCCTTCTGTTCATTATACAGTATATTCCATAATCAGCCTCATTATTTCAGTCTCGCAGCATAAAAGCATCACTTTTACCTCTATTACCACTATATATATATATACGAAAACCAATATTCATATATAACAACCCGTGATTTATAGGAAACACGCTACAGGGGATGATTCCCGGTCATTTGTTGCATCGGAATTTTATGACGAGTATTTATCTCGAGCATTTCGCCACTTACTGATCCGTCTAGCCTGGGGCAAAACGAATCTTTGTTGTTGTTTTTTTTAATTCGCGTATCACGGTATTCTCTCTCTTGGATAAACGCAACGCGATAATGCAGCGCGTGCAATCAACGCTAAGTGGCTCTCGAGTTCCTCGTCAGGACCAGGCTCGACAAGTTAAACGTGCCCTTAACGTCGAATCGTTACGTGCATCTCTTCCTCATTTCTTCAGGTCGGTTTTCTTCGTTATGTTGCTGCACGCGACACGAATACTTGCGTATGTATGCGTTGGTACGCTGGTGTTCATTAAGTGAAACTTTACTAAAAAAAGTGTAAACGAATGTTGTGGGGGCTGCTGTTTTATCGGAAAGTTCTTTTATTTTAAATATATCAAAATTTTACCAATATACGAAAAAGCATGAGTTTAATACTCGACAAAACCCGTTTTCAAATGACTATTACGTTAATTATAGTACAGATTGTCGAGATAAATAGTATGTCCTTGTAAACGCTAGGTGGCGGTGATGCAATCAATTCCCACAAGCAACAGCAACAGGCTCATTATAATGTTTTTATAAAATAACATTTAGTTTTGCTTATTTTATTTTTTCTTGCTTCTTAATCCTAATAACTGAATGAAAGTTTGATTACGACTTATCTATTGCTTCCAATGACAGGTGTGACATTCGTTTTTGTGTTTGAAATTGATGTAATTGAAACAATAATCATACACATATAAAAACATAAACCTAAGTTACTTCTGTAACTTGCGGGAATATATTACATCAGCGCCATCTGGCGTGTATCGCAAATTAATGTATATTTTTATTGACTGGATGTAATAACTAGTCATTCATTTTTAATATTATTTGACAATCAATTGAATAATAAAAATAATTAATTAATTTCTAACAATCATTTTGATCAAGTTTAATTTGACGAACAAGCAAAACATATACGAGGAAAATTTATAACTCTCGAAATTAGGAAAGAGACATATACGTATATATATATCAAGTAAAATATTTCAAACATTGAGGCCTGCAAGGCATTTCGGTTCTCTGAGTGTATGTATATAGTTTCTTGCAAAGTTTCTCACGAATTTCATAGTCTACTGAATTTCGCGCTCGGTGTATGACTGGCTTACTTCTGTGGATTCCTCCTATTGGCCAGAAACTATCGAAGATCGATGGCGAAGTTTGCAGGAAATGCAAATTATAAGGAGGGGTTTGCGAATTATTTCAACTTTTACGAACTTAACTCGTGATGTTGTTTCGTTTAAATCCGAAGTAAACGCAGTTTGCTTATAATTGGATATATTTTTTTTTTTTTTATTTGTAATTACTTCTATTCAATTTGGTCATTCGAAACAAAAAAATGACCATATATTTTTTCATAAAATGTCCATGACACATCGTAATGATGGACCTAACCTAACCTAAGACGTATAATTTTATCAATTTGTAGTATCAAGAATATTTACTTCAATAGTAGCAAGTAAATATTTACTTGAATTAAGAAAATGATTCCTTCTTTTTAGTAAATCTTACTTAATTCAAGAAAATCTTTTCTTAATTCAACTAAATATTTACTTTTTTTCATTGCACTTTCCGAAACTCATTGTGCTGTAAAAAATTCCAAGGTGACCTTCATGCGTCAGTACGGACGTAATAAGTGGTCTATTTGCCATGTTGGTCGGTATAGCTTGGTACGTTTTATTATTTTCAGTACAAGTGATACTTTTTGTGAAAAATCTTTTCAATAAACGTGGGGCTCCTGAGTACCGTCTCGTTATTTTTTAAATAGTAAAATAGAAATTCCTTAAAAATAATTTATACAAATAAAAAAATTAAAAGTGTGGAAAGAATTGAATAAAGGAAAACGAACGAAATTTCGACAACATCTGATGAACATAGGTAATAATACAATTTCTGAATGAACGTATATATTAACCCATTAAGGACCAAGAGAACGCAAAATGTACCACAACTTTGCGGCTCTCACTTTATATGAAAAAACAAGTTTAAACATTTTTCAAAAACCATTTCGGACGTAAAAATGATCCCTCTTTCAGATTCCGAAGCCCAAATTTGGTTATTGTTCACTAAAAAATTTACGGCACATTTTATGAAATAAAACGCGATTATTTTAGAAAGAAACCATTTTTAATCACCATTATCACATAAAAACCGAGTGCAATTTGCCACGATACCCCAAAATATCGCGTCCTCGAATCGTCAGCTATCAAAATCCATGGTTACAAATTGCGAAATTCAAAATGGCAGATGTCAAAATGGCGCCCAAGCGTCAAAAAAGACTGTATAAGGCTCTTTGACTTTAAAAAAAACCTTAAAACTTCCAATTACTTTCATAAAACTGTGTAAAGAGACATTATTAGGGGTGCTGAATACGAATCTGGTGTCGGTATTTCAAAATTAAAAATGGCGGATCCAATATGGCGGACGTATTTTTTCAAATTCATCGGATTTGCCCG
>JAPYZR010004743.1:0-18323 GCA_030522945.1 Trichopria nigra | reverse complement strand
GTGTTATCGCTGTATGTCCTATTCTCAGCCTGGTTAGAACGGCATCGTCTCTTCTACTGATATCCTTCCATTCTTTTGTCGTTTTATTTGGTGTTATTAAAAACGACAATTATATATTGAAAGATGACGCACTATTGCTAAAGTCATAATAATTTGAAAATTGATTCAAGAATTAAAACTTTATAATAAATTACATGGATAACTCTCAAATGAGAGGTTCGCGTCGTTGACGATCTATGCATGATCTATGATTTTCTGATGAAATTAGCATCTCATTATCTATCGATATCTATATAGTTTAGTAGCATACGATATACCTCCCAATTCTACCGTTGATATAAATGGTATAAAAATATCTGAGGGAAAATAATGCCGATTCATAAAATGTGAAACGTGTGTTACAATTGCCGAAAGAATCCGCTGTATGTTTTTTTTTTTTTTTTTTTTTTTTTTTAATATAAGTTTACCGAGTTTGCCGTAATTAATGAAAAGTTTAAATATTATACATCGTAGTATCTCTGTTGAATTCTCAATGATTGTACATATATATTTATTGATATGTTATATTCATATTAGAATATATACAATATTTTCCATGGAACATTCGAATATTCGAATTTACATTTATTGTATTCATTTTTACATTTATTTTATTGCGCCTGTATATGTAGACATATGTCTCGTTAAATAATCAATGTCATTATATCTTACACAGGGAATAACGCCCGTCTACTCTCGTTATTAAAATGATAAAAACTAGTGCAAATCAGTGACCATTCACTAATTGTTAGTTGAAAAGTTACAATCCATCACTGCAAATAACTTGTTTGAATAAATTTTAACTATTACAAATCTAACGAGTGCGCCCTATGGATTTTCATGTCCGCAAAGGGCTCAGATGCTCATTCGACACGCGCCAGAACCAGAATAAATTTAAAAAAATCTGCCACGTTATCCCGCTGGATCAAGGTAATCTGTCCAAGTTGAAATGTGACAGGCGTCTAACGACTTTATCTGAAACATTTAATTTTCGGGTGTTTTCTTTCCTTCGACGTTTGCCTTTACTTCTGGAAAAGTCAAGTACGAATAAAAACTGTGCCTCTATTATTAGAGCAACACATATTTTATAGAGCATATATATATATACACATTTATATATATATATAATTTCCTTACTGATAATTTAAGAAAGATTGCATTGCAGAGCATTATATGTATATATATACTGTACACCGAACGCAGGCTGGTTTGAATTTAATGAAACTTGGACACATTACTTTGATGTAAAAAATACCGGAACTCTATATATTTCCCTCGTGGAAATTCTACTCTTTTCGACGCTGGTTTCCGTGGCCATTTAATAAAATTTACCGAGACCATCGGTCATCGTGCATTTGAATATTTAATGCGACTGGGAAAAGACTCGAATCGTAGAATCTTTGCAAAATGACAGATACTAGATTTTTGCGGAATTTATTAAAATTGCCAGTAGCAATTTCATTTACGGAAAGCAAAACTTGCCGCCATTAGAATGTATTAAACAATGCATTGATGACAGTATAGTAGGCAAATCCCATATAAGATATAAATAATAAACTTTATGATCTAAAATTCCATTAATATCCAGAGAATTCTATATATTTCATACAAGATTCATGTAAATACATCGAGTAATATTAGAGCAATATTGCGGTGATATTATAACCTATCTTACATCAGTTTGGAATATTGGCTAAATATTGCAATACATTATCGCAACAACAATGCGAAGGAATGGCGAAAATGGATTTGATTTGACAATTATTTCCGCGATTAAATTCTCCTTTGCGATAGACCTAAATACTGCAATCGAAGAGCAAAAAACAAAGGTAACATTATATTATATGCTTTAATCGATACGCGCAACTTATAGTAGGTAGCCCAGTGCTTGGTGCAAAATAACCAAGTTAATGCAGTAATGTAAGATTGACGTCTGACAGTCGCGAACGAGTTCCCCGTTATCATTTGTGCTTCAATTTCCTGCCGATGAAAACTTGGATATGCTTGTTATGATGCGAATACAATTTGCTAAACTTCAAAGCCTACGATAGAACACCGACGTATCCGTTACGTAATTATAATACTTCTACAAGAAACTAACGGTTACATCATCCTTTAATGGATATTTCAGTAAGTTTGCGTAATACACTCATTACCGTATTCATTTTTTACATGCATTAGCACAATTAATGAATATAATGTTTTAACCACTGTTTCGCAATTGGAATACTTATTTATTTACTCATTGTTAATGTATATCTTGACATAATTTAAGCATGTTGTCCAGTCTTCATAATTATGTCCATACGTTTCTATAAGGTTTGTTGGTCAGGCAAAACTCATTTCTTGATAAAATTTCATCCATATGATGATTTCAATTTAAACATTTGAATCTTACGTTCTTCACCATGCATGCAAATCGTGCATTCATCAACTTTATTTAAATAGAGCACACAGTCTTAACCTAAATAGTTTTCGTTATTACCGACTATGTACTGATGTACCGACACTATAGTATAGAAATATGGACCTAAGTAGTTTAACATATATATATCTTCTTGTCTTTCTTACACGGGGAACAAAAGGTAATAGTGGTTGGAGCAACCACTATATTAGGCATTGATTAAATAAATTTTTAATATTATTATGGCATAAAGAAATATTAAACAATAACAATCCTTTCATAAAATCGTCGTCAACATTGAATGTTGTTTGTTCACGTGAAATTCCACAAGTTTTATTATTGTAAGATCACTTTTAATATTTTCAGCCTTGCATAAGTTATTGTTAAAAACAGTAAAAAATGAACTTAAAAGAAATTCATTCCCGTCATTATCATTATAAGTACTAAGAATACTATTTCTATAATATTCGTTCGTTCTCAATTGAAAAGCTCATAATTTATGATAAAAGCTCCATCTAAAGATTCCGATCTTTCGGATCCTTCCTTCACCATCCCGAAAATAATTGCCGAAGTCCTGCTAATTAGATAAGTCTCTATACCTAATATCGGTCCATTCTCCTTTATAGAGACCTGAAACGGCGCATCGACGGAAGGGTGGTGAGACTATCAGTCATTCGATAATTCGATAGAAGCGTCTACCAATCAGGGACGTCGCTCGCTTTCCCACATCTTGGCATATTTGCAACGAATGAAAGCGAACCAGAGAAAGAGAGATTAATTGCGAGCTAAGCAGATGATAAGAAAGAGGGAGAGAGAGAGCGAGAGAGAGGTAGAGAGAGTGGGTATAGACAGAGGCTGAAAGAGACGGCAAATGCCCTTTAACCACCGCAACGGTTTCGCTGCAGAGGGCTAATTGGACCACGGATGTATCTAATCGAACCTAATGTCGGCCGAGTAGTGTGTCTAGGGCTTCGACAAATGCCCGTGAATTATCTATAAGCCCCCGACAGTCGAGCCACTCGGCTTCGTTATCAATGAAGTTAGGCACCCGGACAATAGGTATAGATATATAACCGAGGTCACAATGACAAAGCCGCTCTCGTAAACACGATCGGAATCGAGGAATACTATACATATACATATAGCGAATCCAAGCTCAAGGTGTGCAGAGCATTCTATTTTAATGGAGGATTCTAATTTTCTATTTTTTTCTTACACTATCCATTTCTCCTATGCTTTTAACATGGTAAATATCTGACTTGTCTAAGAATTAGGTAAAAAATGTTTTCATTTCTACCAGGGAAGTGATAATGTTTTACGTCCAACTATATAATGACAAGATTATACCTACTCTTTCTAAATCTAACGAAAGGAACTTCCGTTCTTCGCTCTAAATATATGAGTATATATATTTTTAAAAACCCAGTGGCATGAAGTGCTTGCTATACACATAAGTGGGCCAGACTGTTACATTATATATGTATAGGGGCCGAACACCAAAGATGAGGTGCTCGTTTAATATAGGACCGACCGTGTGCTCGGTGCAGGATCATTGACGGAGAGTGCTACTAGTCATGTTCGACGACCGCAACTTACCACACAGAGTAGCATATATGTATTTATAGAAAGATCGAGGTATATATACATATACCCATATACATATATGGGTGCACGTAACCGTTGCACTTTGCACTGCTTTTTGCGAGAGAATCTGCAATGTAAGCTCTGTAGATTTATAATATATCAGACCATACACGGTAGCGAGGCAATACATTAGCGAGAGATATACGTATGTAGAGAAGCGGAATAAAACATGAAACACAATAAAGACAGATGCTTCTGAATTACATTCGGACATTGAAGTAGGGATGCTAGAAATATTAAATTGTTAATATGTCCAATTATATACTGCAAGAAGTTTCGTTTCGAATACAACCTGATGCTTATAGTTATATGTTTCTAATATATTCCAGAGATTATATCAAATATATATTTATGTGAGGTAAACGTACGGTACTTGGTGACCTGAACATGATTCTAATCAACGTTCCCTATATATCTCTAAATAAGTGTGGCTAAATTGATTGGATTCTCCAGCTATATCTGTGTATAGCTGAATATGTTCATTTCCACGTCGTTACAGGGACGGTACTTGTTTTTTTTTTTTATGGTGTCTGATATGACCCTAGTCATATCGAATTTTTTGTTTTTCTTTCTTTTTTTTGTACATCTTTATATAAAACTATACTTGTATTAAACGAATTAAAATCACTTATGCAATAATTTCAAGAAAACTGTTGTGAAATATTAATGAAATATTACCGAAAGGTGACAAGTAATTGTTTTAATTATATAGAAATTTTATTGTATGGCGGTCATGGTCAAGACAAAATCCAAGGATAATACATAATTTTTAGAATAATCATATAATAAAATTCGTTTACCTTTTATACATATACTGATTCTTTTATTTTCTGTTTTCAGTTGCACAAGAGTACTAAAAATGTGATTCGGCTGGTAAATTTCACTCTGGAAAGTTCCGGACAATATAAATGCGAAGTATCGACCGATGCACCATCTTTCGCAACGAACTATCGAATTGCAAATTTGACAGTTATCGGTAAGTTACATTTGGCTAAATTCAACGGTGTTATAACCACACACACACACACACACGACGATTGTCCTTGATAATGCTTGTATGCGTGTATGTAGGATAGGAGGAGATGTTTATATAGTATGATAAACCCTATACGGTTATAATATATTTAATTATTCGAAGCAGTGTAAAGAAACCGAATGGATCAAAATTTATACGTTTAATAAGTTTAACGTGATAATAATATTAGGCAAACCTTAAATTTATATACAATATTCCAAGCATACATTTTATTTCGCCATCCAGCACAGGAGACAGTCATAAATAGAAGAGGTCGGAAAAAATATTCGAGTCGTTAGTGCAGAAACGGTTATCGCACTTTCATTTTCATTTTACTGCGACACGATCTGCAATAGGTCGCTATATATGTATATATTTGTAGGTCGGTATAGCATTTGATTTTGCCCATCAGGACACGTAAATCACTCGAGAATAACGAGGCCAAATAACAACGCAGAAAAATTCACAAGCCGCGACTATCGAGTTTCATGAACGAGGGGCGCCAGCAAAATTTGTATCCGTCCGCAGGCGGCGCGGCGCGACAGTGAGGTGGGAAGTTTTGGAAAAAATTTACATCATTTATCACCATTAATCATTCGGTAGCGTGTCGCGAGCTAATGCAGCGTCGACGCGGTAGTCATTTTGTATTGATTTTGCATCGAAATCGATCATGAACTTGGCTACAACGTGATTAATTATTGTGACGGACTGCTTCTATTAATTTATACCGAGTTAATCCGAGGACTTAGGCCCCTGATGTAATATTCCATGGAAATCCGCGATTAAAATATTTATACAGCACGCAGACAGGCACGAAAATAGCGTATTATCATATCTACTGGGAGGGACTGAAATTCCTATTTTCGAGCGTAAGCAAGAAGCAAAGTTTACTTCGAGGGCCCTCGGGTATCTCCCTGTGGATGCCGAAACGAACTATTCCCGGCGTTACGCCATAAGTTCAAAAAGCTGTATACAATCAAGCTAGCTCTATTATCTTAAGAGTTTACCATTAGTCTTTGTTACGTATAAAATATCTTAACGTGCGCGGAAAGAGTGAAAAAGGGACGGGGGGGCTGCGATTTTGTATATCTATAGTGCTACGACGACAACACGCGAGACGTGTAATAAAAGCAAGCCAAACTACTGGAAAATCTACTTTTTCCCTGCTCCGTCATTTTCGTCTCTGTTCAATTGTGTTATCGAATTTTTTGCATGCTATTCTACTACCATACTGCTTTTCGAAGAAACGATTAAGTTTCAACAGTTTTTTTATTATTATATTTTAACTTGAAGGATTTGGTTGTATTTCTTTCCAGACCCTAGACGATATCCTACCCATAGCATTTTGTGATTTTCTCTTAAAAAATGTAAAGTCAGACTTGCTCGTGTACCACCCGTTTATTACTTCCTACATAAATAACCTTAAAAATTTAAACGATTATTTTTATTGCCCATCACACGACTATTCGAATATGGGGATAAAGGAAAAAATGTGTAACGATATGCAAATGACCGATTAGAGTGATATCGTAGACTGGCCGAGCTCTCGACCGGCAATGCGTACGTTGAAGGACCATCCGACTGCACTCGGTCATGGACGGAAGATAGCGATGGAACGAAATAAAAATATTCCGTGTGCAAAATTACCACGGGTTAGGTCGTGCAAATAGATAGGGTAAAGGGCATATTAAAGCATGAATGAAGGGTGGGAGGTGGTCGTATCAAAAAGGGAACAGGATCCACACGCGATAGAGAGAGAGAGAGAGAGAGAGAAAAATGTTAGGCGAATATATACGAGCACCTGGTAATCCCGAGTAGGGGCTCCTAGAAACGAAGGGGCTTTTCCAGGGAAAATATAGGCTCCTGGATTATGCATGAGCCGTGCGGAGCGAGATTTGGTTTTCTCTCGATCGTTCGCCTTCTCTGCATTCGTTGGTGCATTGTGAACTGAGAATATTCATCGCTTGACGGTGGATTACGGACGCCAACATTTGAGGACGACAGACATACAGAATCTTTGCATCGATCTTACTCCACTCTTCACCTCCTTACCTCAGATACTCGCGACCTTTTCCGGCGCCCAAGCGCTTGCCAACCCGACGAGCCC
Source organism: Trichopria nigra (assembly GCA_030522945.1). Classification (NCBI taxonomy): domain Eukaryota; kingdom Metazoa; phylum Arthropoda; class Insecta; order Hymenoptera; family Diapriidae; genus Trichopria; species Trichopria nigra. The sequence continues at coordinate 11,114 of JAPYZR010004743.1, read as the reverse complement.
GATCCGCAATCTTGCTAAAGTCGTATTTCTTTCTTTCTTTCCTTGCTCAACCAAGCCGGAGCATCTAATTTCTCTGCGGTATGCGGATTTCTCTAACTTTCGGCTTGTTTCTTAGTCGACTGGTGACGGAGTCACGCTTAAGTCAGGTCCCGAGGGCCATACAAGTATACCTAATATATGTTAAATTGATGTTTGCACGACACTAGGGTCATATTCGCAAAGGCCTTGTAAGGACTTGTTTTTGATGACTGCTTCGACAATACATCAAAGAGCAGAATATACAAAATATATCAATTAAATAACATCATAAAAATTGTCGTTATACTTTTTGACACATCTATTTAGACCGCCTCTAGATCCGCGCCGGGACAGGAAACATCTATAAGAATACGGACCTATATTCTTCCTCCCTGCTATATTTTAAGCAATTATTAGTCTTTATTATACCTCTATTTTCATTTCGTTTGAAGTACATGTAGAAATACAGACACAGAAAAAGCATGCGAGCAATATGAAAATATAATGAAAATACAATACACGAATGTTCGTTATATTGTTATATAATTATATAATTTATAAGTTGTCGTATGGATAAGTGTAGACAAGTATAGGGTATATATATATATCTCCGACGATAAAGATATTGAGGTCGATGTGTGGTTAGTACAGAGTATACGAAAAATCTCCAGGAAATACTTACGCCGGGCACGGATTGTCAACCAATTGCCTTCCTGTTATCCACATGGATCGGATGCTGCGTCGCGACGCAAATTAAACACATACATCTTAGAGCAATATTTTGTAATCTTTGTAGTTTATTGTTAAAGTAATCAGTGATATCATTAAAAGTTAAGTACGCATAATCAAAGTGAGGGATGACAAGAGCATTGACTAATTGCAGATGAATTGCTGCGGCTAGGACAGTTGGATAATATCTGTGATGTGTGACGATTCCAAGTAAGGTTGGATGAGATGTAAACCCCAAGGTTTTTAACTGTATCTGAGTATAGGGTATACTATTGACTGTAATAGCTGGCACATTAACTTTTTATGGATTAAGTAAACGCTGCGTAGATCCTATGATGATTGCGCTAGTCTACAGAGAGCGATTTGTCAAAACAGATACAGAATCATTAACAGAAAACAGATGAATATTTTCAGAAAGCGCGGTAGATTTTAAAAATGAACAATGCATATGTATATATGGAATATTTCAGTGACGGACTCAAATGGAAACTGCGCATAATGTTAAGCTTCTTTCTGAGACATTTCCTCAGTACTGTTGGTGAGTTGAAGTAAATTTCTCAAAAGCAATGGAGGAATGAATTCTGTCGGCTCAACGAAAAATCCAAGTAAATCTTGGTGAGACTAATCCTAAAGCTTGAACCCTTCTTTCAGCGAAAGTATGATAAATTGTTTACTATACGTGAACGATATTGCACTCACCGTTTTTTCACAAAAGAAAAAAAAAACTACATTACTTAACATTTTTGTAACATATTCCCGATGCTTTTTATACCAATGACCCTCAGGACACATGAGCATTTACGTAATATTAACAAGATATAAACTAGACCAGTTAAAAGAAACTAAGTAATTATATCTGAACATCTATAGATATGTCTGTAATCATAGTGGACATTTATAAGGAAGTGAATCATAATAATTATATCGATGCTTTTGTCAATCTAAATAATACCAACGAAAACTAAACGTATCGCTGAAATGGGATAGAGTTGCATTAATGTTTAATCTGATCAAGATCATAGGTGCATTGAAGCCTACTCCAGCAGAAAGCAAAATGGGCGATTTAAGAAGAAAATTAAAGGACCAAGTCGCACAATGTAGTGCCGACGAGAGCATAACCGCACATTTAATGTGATGCAAAGTTCACCATCGCGCTTTGGCGAACCGATTGTCCAGGTCGGCTGTAATTTTAGCATAGTGGCATAATTGGAATACAACAAATGGGCATTTGTACCTGTGGGCCGCAACGAATCGAAACCGTCCACGCGCTGTCAATTGATTAAAGGTATTTGATTGTCTGGGGTACACGGGAACGGTGGGCCGCCGTGAAAATCGTCGTCAACCGGCGCGCGTACACTTGCACAAATGCAAGCACGTCCAAGTATCGAATACACGCTCCAACGCCCGTAGACGTGATTGGAATGTACGATGAGCCTAGCTCGGATTGATTATTTGCTGTTCCTAGTTGATTGCTTAATTAAAGCCTGTCGCCCTTTCGTTACTGCAAAACGACGATGGTATTCTTTCAGTATTCTTCCATCATATATGCTGAAAATTAACCAAACAAAGGCTTCATTTTCATATCTTTCCTGCCTTTGCCGACACATCAGGGAATCTCTTTTTGCCATCATTGATGTCACAAGACCACGTACTTGTACTATCCCAATCAGCACAAGTACGTCCATTGGTCGTCCATTTAGCTGCGAGCATGTGAAATGTACGTACAATGGACGAATTATATGGATGTAAAGTGGACGAATTACGGACGTACGTATATTTCTTCCTTTCTTTCTTTCTTTCTTTCGTTAAATTATTCATGGTTACGGATATATACGAAATGCTTACATTTCACGACGGCAAAGAACAAACAAACAAACAAACAATTAAGTGGTAATTCGAAAGAGAGTTACGCAAAGCGACGGGGGAAAACTAAACTTGGCTTAAAAAGAAACAAGTCTGAAAAATCCGGGACAATATGCAACTTTGTAAGGAGAAACGTTTGTTCGAGCGTCCGCCGTCCTGAAATTTTTGTCGTCAAGACGCGGAGACATCGCCAAGCAGGAGAGCGGCGCGCGAGTCGCGCGTCCCCTACAAATCTTAAATAAGAAGCAGAAACGAACCGGCGAGAAATTGCTTTCTCGGTCATGACATTCTCCCTTTGGCTCGTTTGCCCTGCTTTTCCTAACCCTACGACTATATACAGCGACTGCTTCGTGATTATTTCAAACGGGTTAATTCGGCCCATCGTCTGAATCTCCTTTGCGCCCTTCCTCGTTGCTAACATTCGGCCCCATCGCACTTGCTTCTTCTTTCCCAAGCTCCTTCACGTTCTTATCTGAATACTCTTTCCCAGAACCTTTATATTCCTCGACATTTCTTTTTTCATTTTCTGTCCCTTTGATCCCGTTTACAAGTTCTTATATCCGTTTATTTCCTAGATTTTTATTTACGCATTCTCTTTGCTAGATTTCTTTACGTCTGACGGTAACGTTTTACTTTGTAAAGCAAACAACCTCAAGAAATCTATCTCACTCTTGACTAAATATTTCTACTTTCCGATGGTTCATAATATAACAAAAAAAAAAAAATCCCAAAATTGGTTTAAACAACAGAAGTCGTTTCGTTCCTTAACATTTCAACCGTTTTAAAATTATCATGATTTTCATCTCTGCTTTTGCATTGCTTTTCTAATAGGCCTTTCCGTTTTAGTCCATATATACATGCTCGTCGTTTTTCACTTTACATTCGTCGTGCCTTTGCTTCGTCTGTTTGCTCGTCCCCTTATCTTCCTTCTCCGGTACCTGCTGTCCCACTTTTCCATCCTCTACGAGTATCTACATTTTTATCTCTCTCATATAAGCACCGCCAGAGAATTTCTAATTGTTAATTAGAAAGTAACACGACCACCATTATTAAAGTTTTCGCGCACCGGGTGCTGCGTATCGCGTAAACACAGTACCTTCGTAATTATGCTCGACTCTTATGTGAAGAAAAACAAACGCTTCTAGAATTCTAAACGGCGTTGATTACACTAATCAAAATGAACCATATTTGTCCTAAATCACAACAATTCCGCGCTTAAGCGGGTTTGATGATTATCGAAATATATCGATTCAAGATATTTATTGTAATTATTGCATGTTATCGATTTAAATGTTTCTTTTTTTTCATATATAAATATTGTAGAGATGCTTTACATTTCTCCTACTCCATCATGAATGATTATACACTCGTTGTACCATCACTCTCCCTCTCCCTCTCTCTCTGTCTCTCTCTCTCGTTATCATCTCGCTATCTCAAGAAAAAGCTGCAACTTATACTATCTATGCACGTGTGTAGCTCTACCTCTCACGCATATTCACTTTTTATACAATTGCATTTAATAACATAATGGTTATTAAGCAGTTATTTATACAAATGTCTAACACGCAAGATCGAAAACTATACCTATCACATGTATTACCTTTAGTACACTCGTACAAATATACTGAATTTTTAGTGACTAAAACCTTCAATACGATAATCGTGTTTGCACAAACACGGATCAACGTGAATATCTGCTGTATGCACTCGCAAACACAGGCATACGTAATATGAAAAATATTCTTGTCGGGACATGTCATCAAAAGGTGGCGGACTGAATCCCCCCATCCCCGCTGGGTGAAATTCGATGTCAGAGGAAATCTAGCTCCGCCGCTCCCATCATCCGCAATCCCTTGATATTCTCACAGGGAGGTGTCTTCTATTTGCTTTTAGCAGCTTTATAGCACCATAAAATATCAAAAATTGATATTAACGTAAAACATTTCATCCCTCATGATGAAAGATTATTTTAGCTTTATTACGCAGAAAAAACGTGAAACCCTTTTCATATAAAGCGTCTCTTTAACAATTATCTACACATCTCTCGACAATGTATCATATGCTACGCATTAGAAAGCTCGTAATTCAAACTCTCACGCTCACTTTTCTATTTATTGTCCCATTTGTGCTCGCATTTACCAGCAAAATCGTTCAAAAACGTTCAATTCCAAAGGCGCGCATACCGTATTTAGACGGGAGTTAACAATAATTTTAATACATATGCTAAACCAGGAATAGAACCAATCAATTTTAATGTATTTCTATCAATCTTAGTTAATACATTTACAAACAACTCCGAATCAGGGTTGTTATTGTGTTGGGAAAAAGAGATGACCAACCAGGAACAGAGGTGATGTTAAGCGCAAGATGTTGGACGGTCGCCGACATTGGCAGAGATCCAAAACCGGTCAATCGGTTGTAGATAACTTCCAGATTCATTCTGCCTGCTAGATTCTTGTGTAATAAAAAAAAAAAAAAAAAAAAAACAGCCCTTACTACTACCCAAGGAAAAAGGAGTACGACTCCCAAGGAAGAGCCAGCATTTCTCACGAGAAAGCTCAAACATTAGAAAAGATCGAGCGTGATCGTTTCACGAAGTGTAGTAAACATTTCGGCAATGTGGATTGTTTTTTCCACAAATTGTATTTGTTAAGCATACACATATAATAAAACGTGCCTTATCTTTTTGATGGTTGGTGAACAATAATTAAGCTTCGAGTATGCAAAAAAAAAAAATTAATCAAATACACCGTCCAAAATGATCTATATCCAAATTTATTAATCTTTTCATTTATCGTGATAATTTATAGTCTATTACAAATATAAAGTTTATTTAAAAAAAAAAAAGAAAAATAGGATCAAAATTATGCCATGGCACATCAGATTATTGCAATTTTTAGTAATGTTTCATTGTCGATAAAGGCAAACCACTTAAAATCACCGAACTTGAATGGGTGGTCGTCAGAAGTGAATATACATTTTATCCGCATCCGAGGGCAGATAGGAGAACGTAACGATACAAGTGCGAGTAAGAGCAGCGGGAAAAATCGAGATCAGAGAGGAGAAGCAGCAGCGCCGGAGAATGAACAAGCAGAAAAAGATGGAGTGAGATACAGAGGAAGAGAAAATCTGGCATACACGAAAACTCGCCTAACGGTAGAATACGACCGTATGCCGTGTAATGTTGCGATTTCTATGATAACGCCCCCACCCCCCGCCCCCCCAGGCAAACCCTCTTCTCGCCACCGAGGAAACTTTCCCCCTTTCCCTTCTTATGCCGCGGACTATGTGGCATAGAGAAACATTCGAATGGAGTTATCTCGTTCCGCTAGAATAAACTCAATACGTGCATACAGGAAATGGAATCACCCTGTATTTTCGCTACGGTTGAGATGCTAATTTTAACGTTTAATAAGCGAATCTGATAAATATCCAGAACCATTTTCCAAGTCCATACATGGTGGCATTAAACAAATTTGATCGTTGTTATATTGTTACATGTGCGATCATGGTATAATTGTATATATATAATGTCGCAAGTATACTCAAGCCCGCAATGAAAACAAATTGTCCTTATTGTCTTGTGGCCATTGTGCGCATAGGTTTCTGTATCTTGGAATGATACTTTTGTGCTACTTTGTGAATGCACACTTGAGACAAAGTAAAGTGACACATTCTCAAATCACTAAATACTAACATCAACTTATATAAAATAAATAAATACTTTAAATCATATTATTTTTCTTCCAGGTAAAGTTAGTTTAAAATGTAGTAATTAAAAAATTACTTTTCATTTCGAGCAATTAGGCAATTCTGGCTAAAATGCTAAAAACAAAATTACATCATTTGATAGAAGAGGTTGACCTTTTCATTTAGAGGCGCGACGCAGAGTGCGAGTGGAAAGAAGCCGTACAATTCTGTACTGAAGGCGAGTCCTGACTTCGTGAGGCGCATTTATAATTAAGTTGCCAGTAAATGGCATTGACGCGTTCTTGTCTATATCATGTAACATTATTTAATGACTGCTAACACCTAAGATGTACAAACAATTATTGAATAATACACAACACACAATGGAAGTCTGCGATTTTAATGACAAGCAAATAACGATATACTATATATATTTCTAAAAATCATGTCTCTCTCTCTCTCTTAAAATTTTTAAAAATTTGGTAATTTTTACCATAAATAATTTTCTCGTTATGAAAGTCTGTCTACAAAATGGCAGCTGATGGTATGGTACAATTTAGAAAAGAAAAGAAACAATGTTCTCCGCATGTATTAGATATTGTAAAGATCGATGGGATCCAACATTTACGTTTACATAATTTATAAGATATATATATTTTGGCCAGGGAATTCACCGAATCTTTCAGTGTCATAATCAATAAGTAGGGGAAATTTAATTTACGAGTTGCTGAGCGTAAAGGGATTGATGAATATAAAGGACAGGTGCCTTCAAAGAAATTCCTTCGTATACATTATTGCACTTGAATTGAAAGTAGAAACTTTAATTGAATTACTTTCCGGTATAATTTGATTCGCAGTTTTGTGTAGTAATCTGAGTCCTCGTGACAATCTCGTGTAATCCAATTTACCTTTCGTCGTAATTCGTGGGGGCGTTTCGCCGTGAAGTTCTATTGTATCGCGAGGGTTTATCATTACGTTGCCCCGTACATTAAACTGCTCTCGAGTAATCGGGCTTCTAGTTCGGAAAATCTTTTCCCTTTCAGTTATAGTCCCGCCATGCAGACACGAAAAACTTGAGAGTTGAAAGTAATTCGGAGGCGGCGGGTTCCTTTTGCTCGTCCTTTATTATTCGCTCGATTATTAAACTATAATTCGAAGCTATAGAGGAATAAAGGTGCGCCCTTTTGGTGATACTTTGGACACCCTGATCAAATTATATATAACCATTAATTAGAATTCCAGTCGGGACCCAAAGTATACGACCCACACAATGAAATCAACTTTTCAGCTGTACGAAAAAGGAGTGCGGGTCAAAAAACCGACAAATCAAAAAACCGACACGTCAAAATACCGACATTCAAAAAACCGACAGTCAAAAAACCGACGCTCAAAAAACCGACACGTCAAAATACCGACACTCAAAAAACCGACAGTCAAAAAGCAGACACATCAAAAAACCGGCAGTCAAAAAGCAGACACGTCAAAAAACCGACACTCAAAAAATAATTCACGTATGGATACAAAATCTGATTATCGGGACTCGTGTCGTTTTGGGGTCTCTTACTTCAGGACGAATCATCCCGGACGGCAGTGTGACCTGACAACGTTCCGCGCAACATCAAATTCGATATCAATTGTGATTATTACACATTGACATAAAAAGGCTCGAGAAACGTTTCTAAATACGATGCATCGTCAAATAATTGATATTGATATACAGGTCTTGCATAATAATTCACGTATGGATACAAAATCTGATAATCGGGACTCGTGTCGTTTTGGGATTTTAATCAGTCGGAATTTTGAACCACACCCGTTTTTGACGTGTCTGCTTTTTGACTGTCGGTTTTTTGACGTGTCGGCTTTTTGAGTGTCGGTTTTTTGAGCGTCGGTTTTTTGACTGTCGGTTTTTTGAATGTCGATATTTTGACGTGTCGGTTTTTTGAGCGTCGGTTTTTTGACTGTCGGTTTTTTGAATGTCGGCTTTTTGGTCAAAAAACCGACCATGTAAAAAATTCGAATTTCAATTTGTCAAATGGATTAAGTATATACCGAAAGTTCGTTTAACCGAAAAACATGTATATAGCTGCGAGCAGAAATTTTAATTTGAAAATTTGACATTGTATGACTGTACGTATATACACATACATATACAGTGTTTGTGTTTTACATGATTAAAATTCCGCCACTCTTCGAACTTGCTAGCCCGTTTAGTTGGGCAGTATATGTACAGATTTGCTAATGCGCGTATAAACGTTCTATTCTTTTAGACGAGTAGCCTACGCCACGCTGCTATAGTCGACACGTGGGTAAATCGGGCCTATATACAAATCGCATGTGCCAGTAGTGTTTCGGTACTGATGGTATGGAATATGGCACGCCGGCATGCGCGTATACTTTCGAGTATCGTAAATATTCATGAGGCCGTAAATATTCATGGCCACCGTTCAAAGAGAATGGTTTAAAGAAGGAAAAACCAGGAGGAACGACGTCGGCGGATTTCTTGGAGGAAATATCTGGTGCACCCGAAGCCGGCCGGGCGGGAACGCGGGCGGCGGCGCGGCGCCCGTCCCGGGCGTCGAGAGACCTGGGGGACCTTCGCGTTTACCGAATGGCGCTCGTAACTGCTGCGGACGAGCGAGACTCTGCCAAGTAACGACGACTTCTAGATTTGCCGCGATAAAATTACTTGGCAAAACGGCCGCAAAGGGAAAAATGCTAACGTACGAAATTGCAGAATTGGGTGTTCGCGCTATACCTCGCTTCGAACTTGCTCGTACTACTGCGGCTGTCGAAGCGGCTCGCTATACTACTGATGATAGACGCTCCTGCTTTGTGCAATCGAGCACGTTTTATACAGAAAGAAATGCACACTTTAGATATTTTATAGCCATATTAAGCGGGGCCAATTTGACTTGCCGTTATACATTCGGGACAATAATGTATCTATATATATATACGTATCTATATATACGTACGAGCTTAATCCTGTCTTTCCTTTATTTATCACTCTCGAAAAATCTACAAGGAAATAGTTTGAACAGGGTCTTGTATATATATATATATACATTTTCTGTTGGCGCGACGGCGATTGATTAAATAGTTGCAAAGTTACCCCATCTACACTGCCAACCGTTGTTGTCGTTAAAATCGTTTATTATTATTATTATTATTATGTGTATATTTACGGCTTTAAGAGTCCAATATAAGGTTAACTTTATATTAATAGCTGGCTTATTAATCAAAGTTGGTTTTACGCGGCGTCGAGCGGAACGCGCGAGAAATCGGTCGATGCAAACTTTGGCATTCACCTTGGCTCGCAGTATTCCGTCACCTTATGAGAAGAATAATAAAGTTTAGTAAACTTGAACATTATATTATATATGTATGTATACCCTCGTATTAAAGATGGCCCGTAGAATTTGACGATATTTCGTGGCTTCTATATATATGTATATATAGCTAAGAAAAAAAATTGATTCCAGTTTCATAAACTCTTTTTTTTTCAAATGCTGCAGCCATTTGTTTCGTACATACGCATATGCACGCATAATGGATCTCTTGAGATTCAGAGAAACTCAAATGGCTTCAACGAATTTATAACAAATCGGCGCGTGCTTTTTATTTATGAAGACCTAAAAATTGTTGAAAAATTATGGTTCTGAATCGGTGAACATGAAAGACGCGCGCAGATCGTAATGAAAAAAAAAAATATATATATATATATATATGTGTGTGTGTGTGTGTTTTATGATTGAATAAAGCACGGAAAAGATGTATAAAACAGTAAAGCGTGTGCTAAACGAGAATCAAGTGCATGCAATATGCGCCAACGTAAATCATTGCGGGAAACATGAAAAGTACACCGGATAACATCGACGGCCTTGAATCTTGTGCAAAACAAGCACCGTTTACTATACACCCCCCAGTCCAACCAATAAAACGCTCGATAGACGTCGGTGGCGATTCGTTTATTTTACTTTTGGGAAATGCTCGATCCACGTGATTTGACGTCTTGCCACGATTGTGATCGATGTAAGCGACCGGCAATAGCAATAATTCAACGGTCGATCTTGGGAAGCGTGGTGTCCACGCAGATTTACGAGCATCCTTTATGCGAAACCACGAGGGTGGCAATACGCCGGAGGGATTAAAGACGGGAGAAACTCTCTGGACGCGACGAAATGCGCTATAAATTCGATTCATGAATACCGCAACGACGCTCGGTTACCTACATCCGTTCACACAATGCTATACGTCATCGTTTTTATTTTTGTTTGTTTTTTTTTCTTTTTTTTATTTGTTTTTTTTTACTATACGATATGTCAAGCAATAAATTGAAAGGACAGTTTATGCGCATTAATAAATTGTATTCATGTATTTATTATTAAAAGATTCCAGATTTTATAAGAAATTTATGACCGCGGTAGACGTGATTTAATTCAAATGCACCAGTAGTGTGTATTGGAAATCTTCTGCGAGATGAGTTCCTGTATAATACAATTAAACGTACGATTGACATTACATTTGCAATAATATAGCAAAATTGATTTTTTTATATGATAGATTTAATTCATAATATATAGCACAGCGAATTTCGTCCAATAGATTTATAATTTGTAGGATTTAGTCACGTTGGCATTTGTTACCGGTATATATATATATATATACAGCTCGAATTACATGTCCCAATAAGAACTCGATCGTTTAATAAACGTTTAATTCGGGTCTAAACGTATGGTCTAAACGTGGGATATACAACGTTTATAAGTAGCGTATAATTATTGTTTCGATGACCGTCTACAAAACGTCTT
>JAPYZR010004742.1:0-12047 GCA_030522945.1 Trichopria nigra | reverse complement strand
CGTGTTTTACATACAGAAAATATGTTTTTCCTTATACAATATTTATAGTAATCTGTATGGTTTTAACCATACAGATCTTATGTGGCGCTATGATGTTCTCTATACGCATAATGGCGCCCTATGAGGCATTCACTATCCACAATTTATATGATTCAATTAAGAGGTTTTCGGAACATCGCAAACTTCTGCTGCTTTGCGCAAACTTGCTTCATTATTTGTAACTAAACCAATAATAGCCTGAACCATATTGAATCTTCAGACCATATGACATTACATACTACTTTGTGACTGTTATTTTCAGGTTAGAATGACCAACCACCAAAATGTCCCGTTGTGCCCCCTGAAGTGTCCCGTTCTTCCCCAAATCCTACTTTTTAATTAAATCGCAAGATATTAAATTTTCTGATGCAAAAATTAGATAAATATAACTCTATATATCAAAATTTAACCATTAGGCTTTATAATGGACACACATTTAAAAACAAATATTATATTATTTACACTAATTAATGTTGATTTTAAAATAAGTAAAAATAATAGAAATTCTAAGCCCTTATATTTGAAATGCATATATTAAGTTCATTATTCTTTAATATTTTTTTGTGGATGTTTATATATATCGACGTAAAACAAATTTAAAATTTCCGCCTTTTGTGAGAAAAACGGATGTCCCGTTTTACCCCAGTATCTCGTCACGCCCCGGTCTCCCCTTACTCCCCTATTTTAAAATATCGCATGCGACACCGATATCACCAATTTCGAGAATAGACCCCCAGATCGCCTGATCGACGGATTCCGGTGGACATCTGGCCGGCGAACCGGAGCTTGGTGGGACGGCACCCTGATTGGTGCTTATGCGGTCTATCGCGCGCCCAGCTTTTTGATTAATGCATGCATGTACATATACAATTTACATACATATGCGATACATATGGTAATACATAATTTCTTTACCGCATGCGGAGTCGGGAACGTTCGGACTTGGAGAGTCGGGAATTCGGGAACCACCAGAATCCAAACTCGGGTCTCGCGGTCTCAGTCTCAGGCAGACCAGTGACCAGTCACCAGCAGTCAGCAGTCACCCAGCAGTTGCACCCAGTGCAGTGTACGGTGGCCGTCGATCATGTGTTCCGCGTGCGAAATGCGTTGAACGTTATTTGGCTCACGAAACATATTATAAATATCTTGTAGCAGTCGGGCCATAACCACGTTGTCTCCGTTCATACCCCGATGCTCGTTAAATCGTCCGCGAACCGAATATTGACGCGAGCTACGCAGCCCACGTGCACATAAATTTCCGAAGTGTAGTCGAGAGGGTTAATCGCCCGTGTGCTTGTACAGTCGGCCTCATGTTTCTTCGCTTTGTGCATTTTTGATGTTTTCTCCGGACTCCAATCATCATGGACGTTACAAGTAGGGTGAGTACTCGGGGCCGATTACTACGTTGATCCGTGGCTTTTGCCCCATACCCCATACGGGCGACTCTGTGCCGCTTTCGCTGGTAGGTTACTGAATCATGTGATCTTTTTGAGGTTAAAGCCGAACGGCCCGTATTTGCTGATGGGTTCATCATTCGCCGGTCGATTCTCTTCGACGAATAATATTCGCTTTATATGCGAAACGCGTTTTTTCCAGTTGACGAAATTCGGATTTCGAATAATAATGTCAATCTTTCTTTTAAGACTAAAATTTAATATTTTGTATTTCAGGTCGAAATTGAATTTTTGGACTTGAGCGATTTAGATGCGAGCAGTAGAAATGAGATATCTGCCATTTTGAGATCTGACACAGCTACCGAGATATTGAAGCTGCCATGGGACAGTGGAGAGATAGAGTATGGAAATCTAGAAGAAGTCGACATGCACGAGCCGCAGAAGATCAGTCAAAATTGCAGTAAGTTTCACGTCGTAACTTTTCAAATTATATCATCGTTATGTTAATAGATTGTGTCATCATTAATGAATGTTATTTAAATCAGGTATGGAAGGTGCAATCAAGTATGACAATGTAACAAATTCTTCCTCATCAGTATTGTTTCCATTACAGTACGGTTACGCAATATACGATAATGGATATATGTACAATGTGGATCCAAACTGCTCATATATACAAAGCGTCCAGTTAATGACACCCAATATGTATTCTAACTGTGATCCTCATGAGATGGCATTGATGCGAGATAACAGCCGACGTGGTCGAAGCAGATCTCACGTTAAACGAGACAACTATAATCGGTCGATGAATCACACGAATGAAATGCAAGTGGCATACGTGAATGATCATGTACCCATGAGCTATCCACCAGTCTACTCCAATCTTACTGTGGCAGCTACTGGCAGTCCAATATATTTTAATCATTCGCAACCCATGCAACATTATCATTCGTCTACCCTTCAACAGCCAAATCACAATATACATTCGAATTTCCCACCTTTCCAATCTGCATCAAACTTGAAATACAGCCGTCAGTCACAAGGGGGGTTCTCGCAAATTAACGGCGACCCGGTACAAAATACGTCATCGTTCAAGGGGCACGAGAAGCGCACGCAAAATGTAAATACGTCGAAGCCTTCCAATCGTCAACCTGTAGACGAAAATAAAATTGTGACAACTGTAATTGTAAATAATAGCGAAATGGATCCATCTGTCCATAACAATAATGAAAATCTTGCTGTCGTTGACGCCAATATTAGGGAAACAGCATCGCCGGTTAATGTTCAAACGGAACATAATTGTCAAACACACAAAGTAACGGATGAAAAGACGATATCTTGCATGAATTCAAATAGTCATACCGAAATGCAACAAAGTGGTGAAGAAAACAAAAGCGGCAAGAATAAGACTAAATCGCAAGGGAAATCTCCTATACAGACACCCACTCTAAAAGTCGAAGATATACAAGAAGAAAGGGAAGTAAAACCAGAAGTCGAATGTCCATCGGTAGAAACGCTTGCTCAGACTGCCACAGCAATGAGTTGGGCGAAATTGGTTAGTAATGGTCCTTGTAATGCTAATGTACATTCTCCAGCTAATAAATGTTCCACAAATGTGACACGAGTTACTCCACAAGTCTCCGATGAGCAAAATGAAACTGCTCATGCTGACAGATCGAACGCACAAAATGCAACTAAAAATAATCAGTCGGAGAATGGCAAAAATGTAGAGACACCACGTAATTCTTTGCTGTCTACACAAAATGAAATTTCACTTCATATCGACGACCCGAAATTGTACCAAATGGGAGGTTAGTATGACTTGAGTAAATGAAACCAGTACAATATATATACAAGTTTAATAACGAATTATTTAAAAAATTTTTAGAATACTTTTTAACTTATGAAATGGACAAGCAAACCGTGAGTTTGGTGCCACGTGGATTGACGAACCGTAGTAATTACTGTTACATCAACAGTATTTTGCAAGCTTTGCTTGCTTGTCCGCCATTTTTTAATCTTCTAAAGGCGTTGCCGTATTCGCCAAATCCTTCAAAGAATTCTCAAAGTCCACTTATCAACAATATGTAAGTATCTTTATTCATTTATAAAAAGTAAATTTATGTTCACTCTAATCTCATTGCATTTGCAAAATATCCAACAAAACATACCTCGCTTGATAGATTTGTATTTTGATTACGTTAAAAATACTAGTAGAAGAACAAGATAAAATGTTATTCTAATGTAAATACAGTGCTAATTTTTTAACTAGCACGCTAATAATTTATCGAGACATACCATCTAGAATCTTATGCGTAATCATTTCTAGTCGTGCCAACCAAATTGTGGAACCCCCTACAGATTAATTTTCTTGAGAGAACTCATTGTTGTCATTCAAACCTAATCTACATAGTTACCGATTTCGTCTCGCCACATTTAACAAGTAATATCAAATGAAAGTTCATTGTCGGGTCTTTGTCGTAATAATTTTATTTTAATGATTCTATAATTCCATTGTATTAATTGATAAAACCATAGTAATTATTAATCTACTGCAATTCTATTCTAATAATTCTAAAACGAATGTTTTACATTTTACATTTTGAATATCATTATTTACTCTTTCTTTATTGTCTCATGGTTGACTTAAGAGGCTTTATACCCTCAAGTTATAATAAAAATCGATCAATATGACTTGATCATATGCAATACTTACTGTTATCTACATCGCACACGGTTTTTCTGTTCTCAGGATTAAATTTGCTCACGAATTCACTCCACTTGCGGATGGAGGACGTCTAGCAAGAGCAAATAGAGTTCAAAAGCGTAACGAAGATTCTGTAGTAGATATTCAACCTGGAATGCCTTTTGAACCATCCTATGTATATACTATGTTAAAAAATACGTCATCTGCAGGCGTATTTTCCGTCGAAGGCAGACAAGAGGACGCCGAAGAATTTCTTTCATGCCTGTTGAATGGAATCAGCGACGAGATGCTTGAGGTATTAAATTAATGACGAATAGCGAGATTAAAAAAAATTAGCAACACATTCTAATACGATTTTATTTTCTTTTAACAGCTCATGAAATTGGCAAACAATAACGAACACAAATCCATCAATATCGACGCAAATTCCAACCTTAGCGGGGGTGAAGAAGAATGGAAAGTGAGTAAACTAAATGAAGAAAGAAGTAGGGATTTGTATTATTTATATCTGTAAATTGTGTCGTTTTTGTTATCGTTTTAGGTAATGGGATCAAAAAACAAAAGTTCGATCACGAGATCTGTCGATTTTGGGAGAACGCCGCTATCCGACATCTTTCAAGGTAAGCTGAGATCGCGTGTCAGCCGAGCAAGTGATCAAACCAATCCAACCACAGATTACATTCAGCCGTTTTTCACCTTACAACTTGACATAGAGGTAAGCAACAAGATCCTTATATTATTGCTTGTTTATTCAGATTGTATGAATTTTTTACTCGGGGCACTTAAGATATTCAAAATAGTCTTAGAAATCTTACACCTAATTTTTATTCTTCTGTTTTATATATTGTGTAACATAACGATGAGTGTACGTTTTGGCAATACTAATGAATAATACATTCCTTGCCAATGACAAATCTAATAGTGATATATTTTTGTTATTACTGATTTATCATAATAAATTATCTTTTTGCATTGAAGTATATATAATACTTTGTCAGGAAGGTTTACACTGATAAAGTAATTATCCTTTTCACTGTGGGAATGAATTACTCTCAATTCTTTTGTCAAATGTACACGTTCATAACCTAAAGAATCAAAAAATGCAAACAAAAAATGTTTGAAGGTTAAGGATAATGCGCATATGTTACTTTGCGTTCTAACCCCTGATCGATTTGGCGGAATAACTTATGTAACTCTTTAAGGATGGATAGGCATAACATGGAAACTAACTATCTTTTGGAATGTGAATATATCCATACTAAAATAGAGGAGTAGGAGCCAGAAATACTTGAAATTTTTAAGAAAACAATCTGACTCTAATTTCAAACTCATGAAGTTTCTCCATGTTTTTATCAAAATTTATCGATGCAATAGTAATATTCAATAAGATAATATTATTTTAGAAAGCGGAATCTGTAAATGATGCACTCGAAATACTCGTTGGCAAGGACCAAGTCGAGGGTATGACCTGCAGTAAAACAAATCAACAAGTCAAGGCATGGAAGCAGGTCACGCTAGAAGTACTGCCAGTTATTCTTATATTGCATTTAAAATGGTTCGACTACAAACTCGATGGTTGTTCAAAAATCTTGAAAGAAATCAAGTTCCCGATTGATCTTAAAATCGATACCAGTAAGTATTATAATATTACTTATTTCCAAACGACCTTAGTTACAAAATTTGTTAGATACAGGTACTGAATTAACAGAAGCTTCATTTACCCTTTTGAGGACGGGAAAACCCCTATAAAGCGGCGACCCGAGGTCGGCACTTTGCTCAAGATAGTTTTATTAGATACATTTGTTTATGCATTTTCTGAAGAAGACCAAAAATCCCAAATTTCCGTCCTCGAAATGAGGATCTGACCTATACGAATCTAAGGTGTTATATGCTATGCACAGAAAATTGTTTGATGCCGCTATCGCCACAATATGGTCAAGGAACTCCCCGCTACCGTCGAAATGCCAGTTCGCCAGATTTTGGGCTGAGTAACTGCCCCTGAATAGCGATCGCGCAACTTACTTTAGATTTGATTTTTAATAGTCTCACAAAAGACGACAGCTGCACCAAACAATTTTCCCTGCGTTATATAATTGTATATCAAAAACAGTATTTTAAATAATTCTACAGATAACAGTAGACAGTAAAGCGTTCAAACGTTTTATTTAAAAAATTTTGAGAATATATCACCATTTTCTGTCTTGCAGAATTTCTGTCACCCGGTAAAACGAAATGTAGTCCCAAGTCAAAGCAATACAAGTTGTTTGCCGTTACGTACCATGACGGCAAGGAAGCGACGAAGGGCCACTACATCACGGACGCCTTCCATGTTGGTTACGGTGGCTGGGTTCGCTACGACGATAGTTCGCTAAAAGGCGTATCCGAGGGTAACGTTCTAAATCCTCAGCCGCCTCGCGTACCGTACTTGCTTTACTACAGAAGATGTGATACTATCGGGAATAACAATAACCCGCCAAATAATACTAAATCGCGGTAAGTGGGCGATGTCAGGAAGTCCTGCTCATAGTTCTAATCGATTTTTAAGAAAAAATTAACAATAACGAAAAAAAAAAAAAAAAAAAAAAAATAAAAATAAAAACCTGAAAAAAATACGAAAAAGCGCATAAATGTGAAAAAGAAAATATTAACGAGATGCCTTGCATTTTTATACTTTCTAAATTTAAACCGAGATTTGTATTTAAACTGAAACGAAAAGACAAAACACGAATGAAGCGTTAACAGATCGAAAATTATATTATTGTAGAAAGGAAGCGTTACACTTTTTAATGTATCATATTCTTATCGTTATATATATATACATATATATATACATATATATATATATATATAGTGAGAACGATCGTTACGAGTTTTTTTTTGTGTAACCGTCTTTGGTATATAAAATAAAGATAGTTTAAACCTACGAGTATCTCGTAATACGTTTGTTATTTCATTGTAACTTGGCTTGATACTGTTGTATTTTATAATAAATTTATTATATATACAGTATACAATTATGTGTTACGGGTTTTGTTGCGTTACGGTTGACGATTGTGGTAAGAGTGAATGCTCGCAGCGATTACGCGCGTCTTGTTTCGAACGAAGAAATCATAATTGTAATTCGGGTCTGTATCTGTAATTTCGTGCGCAGTTTTAATCGCTTTTACCGAGTTAAGCGATACGTTGGTCGTTCCGATACTAATATTTTTTTGTTGCTTATGCGAATTGTACGTTTTAAAAGTTAGATAATAGGGATTTCTAAACAATAAAGTAGTTCTTTAAAAATATTTGTCGTTATAATTTTCTCTTATACATTTTGATTTTATTTCACGCGATAAGTAACTTTTTCCGTTGTCCCAGTCCGTTAATATGCGATCGTACTGGGCTGATTCAGGTCTGAATTAATTTTTTGATAAAAATTACAATGTTAAAAGGTCAGGTTCAATGATTTCTACATTTTAAAAGAATCCAAATATATAATTCGTTATAATAATAAAAAAGAAAAATTATTTTTGATCGACACATTTATTAGATTTGTAAGTTATATTATCATTAACAACGATGATTTTCTAAACTGGTAAGCTAGTGAGTACTCTTACAAAACTACATGATAAAAAATAATGCAATTCATTCTACTTATTACATTAATACATTGATTAAAACAATCTATTTTTAATATATCTACATATTGTACTGATCGAGCACTCACTTCATTTTTATGGTGTTTTGACCATGATATACTTATGACGACGTGTTTTGTAGAGTTTCTTTCAAAATGTTTATGTATTTGTTTTATTACGTATGTTGTAACATTACGAGTGTGCAAAAGTGGGGTTGACAAATACAGAAACCTCGTATTACTTCCACCATGGAGGTACCCAGGCTCGGCCCGGCCGCACATAATCGAGTCGTCAAATAAACATGCAAGCCTGATCACGTGAAAGCAAATGCTTACAAAGATCACGATGAAGAAATCGTCAAAAATGACTGGGTGGGGAAGTATTGGAAATAAAGAAAAATAAAATTATGAAGATTATTTCTTTTATCTCCAAAATGTCTCGTACTTATTTCTCGTTAATTTATTATGAACGATGTGAACATTTTTCATACTTACATATTGCAAAACATATAGTAGCGCAACATGCAGACATTATACAGCAAATAATTTACTGATTTGCAAGTACTTATTTCATTTACCCTAGCAAACCGGACCGACTAAAAACTGACTAAAAACGCTTCATTGGTTTTTGACTTTGTTCCAACTGTCAATTTTGTAGTTTTGACTATTATCCGACTTTATTGAAATGGCTATTGATCGGAAAAGAGACTTATTTACTTTTTTATATATGTAATTACTTCGATATGCAAAAGTTCAACATTTGTAGTTGGAACGGAGTCAAAAACTTGTGCGTTTTTAGTCGAAACATAGTCGTATGCAGTAGTAGGAAAATATCGTGTATAGAATATATAGTACCTTGATATGATCGCAAATGAATCCAAAAAATCTAAAATACTAATTTCATTTACATTATTTATTAACTCCAACCAACATTACATATGTACGAATTACGATTTACATCATAACTATACATTATATTTTGGGTAATTTTATTTTATACATATATTAGCTGCCACTAAATCGTATTGCTATTATTTCTTTAACTTAAAACATACTTGTAATTTTTATGTACAATTGAAAATCTTGTCTGTACAATAATTGTTGAGTTAGTTACACATTCCACGGTATCATTTTCGAAACCTTAAAAATAGGTTTATTTTTGTTTTTACTTCAACAACAACTGAATGAATACAATGTGAAACGATCATAATATATACGATAATATTTAATATTTATTGCGAGCAATAAATTAAATTTTTCTTCTTTGCCGTTTATATAATAAATCAAAATTTCTTTCTTTGGTATAATATACAGCTTTACAAAACTGTATATATAACATTAGAACTATGATTGAGCTCTCCAAGTCTTGAAATTATTGCAACATATAAGTGCAGAAAATTTCACTTTATATTTGGAATTTATCTAATAATAAGGAACAAATTTAATATATGTGACGACCGAGAATGTATGTCGCAAGACGAATCCCGAAACAGTCTTGCGAGATTTACCATTTTTTAAATAGTTCAAATTTTATATATATACATTTTTGTAAATTTGTATACCATGGAAAGAAATTTTGATTTAATGTACGATGATACATGAAGAAATGCATTAATATTTTACAACTTCACAATATTACGTTAAAACGCACATATGTACACGATGATCACACACATAAACGACGATATACATATGCAAATAATTATTCCGTTCACATAGTATTACATTCTCGCATTACTTGATGTAAAACCGGCATTTAAATATTGTGCTTGCTTGTATACAAATCTTAGGTGCTGAACAAATTATTCTAAGTCCAAGTGATTATTTACATTTCAAATCTTATTACTATATACATATGTACAAAATGTTATATAAATTGTGTGTTATATGTACAAACATAATTGAATATCTCGCGAAATGTATACGAATGACAGTCTTTCTATAAATTATAATATCTTATCGCTTTATGCCTTTATATAAATCAATTTACAATATAATTTTAATCATTACGTTAAATTTCAATATTTTGTTTCAAAAAATGATCGATCTCTTCATTAACATCTAAATACGGAGGTTAGGAGTTTAATATTAAAGAATTTGTTCAATTAACACATTTTCATAGATTATTATCTTAAATGTCATCTTATCACTGCCCAAGGATGATGTCTATTCACAAATACAATGTTAAGAAAAGGCTTAAAAATATTTGTATAATTGTTTCTTACGAGATTCCAAAATTCAGATTCAATATGAGAAACATTTTTACACATTTTAGAATTAAAATATGGTAAAATATGATGTAGGTATACAAATACTAATAACTGAAAATTTTTGCATCAATTGACATACGAACATGTAGAGTATCCGAATCATTCGCAATGTAAAAAACGATACAAAACTGAAATGGTCATTCTATGTCCCATTAAAATCGAAACCTCTCCAAAAATTCCTCGAGTTTGTCTCTGCGATAAATGTACGGAATACACAAAATACTCAATAATAACGAAAAGAAAAGTAAATGTATAAAAAGATGCTAAAAATGTGGTAAACACACTTTTCCAGCAAATAGCTCAGAAATTACGGTAATCCATAGCGCAAGGACGAATAAGATATATGAAATGCCAACTTGATGTGAGTTTGGAAGTTGATAAGGCTGACCACCAATCTCATCGACGTGGAAACCCATTGGAAATATGACAGCAGCCAGGCAAAACAATACCACTACAAACCCATTAGATAATATTAGGAGAAAGTTCAAAATTAGAGACAACTTTCTAATTAATGATAGATATACTTGCATATTATCGCATTAAGTAATGTAACAGAATTATATATGACAATATCGTGAAAGACAATTCTTGAAATTGTTTTAGCAAATTAATTCCTCAATTTTTACAGATTGCTACTATTCATAAATGTCTTCATGCATATCTTGGTAGAATTTAATAAATTTAAAGTAGTAATAAGTTTTTAATTTATTTATTTATTTTTTGCTACCAAAAATGAGATTATACTTTATCCACGAATTGCATAAAAGATGTATTTATTAATTATTTACTATTATTCTAACTAGGCCAAGTCTAGTTCCTTGAGTTTTTCTTTTCAGGCCTCGCTCTCCTATATATTTATTTTTATTATTTTAATGACTATTCACTGATATATAAATATTGACTAAAAAAGGACTTGAACTTTTAATTGGACAAGAAGTAAAATAAATGATTACTCACTTGCAGTAAACCCAACCCATCGGGCATAAGGGATAACATTTCGATCCCAACGTGAACTGATTAAGAGAATAACGGTTGTGGTAACTAAAATACATCCAATAAATATGCATACCAATGCCATCAACCATTCAGGCTGCAAATCAGGAGTAAAGCATACTTGCGGCCTGTTGTACAATGTCATGCACGACCACATAAGTCCAAGTTTTGTATCCCCTAAATATTCAACTAAATATTAACTAATTCCAAAAAATCTGTTAAGAACTGGTAGGTAATAAATATTCTTACCACCATCAGTTATAATCCAATCAGCCATAGCAAGGCTGACAATTGCAAATACGTCAGCGGCAAGGAATAAAGTACCGGAGATTACTGTTAGTTTATCCATTATTCGTAACTGTACCTTTGTTTATATTAATCCTTCCAATTTTTAATATTCCAACTTTAAATTTGTTTCATTAATTCCGTATAGATTCGAAATTATACCTATAGTATATATAGAATTATACGATATTAGAATCATGGCATTGATTAAAAAGCGTATATATCATCCAAGGGAGGGTTTTTGGTGATGAAATAATATCTGAAGACGACTATACCTATTCTTTTAGAAATTTGTATTTTAGCAAATTTTGTATGGTGTATATGTTTAATGTGACAGCAACTGCACACACTTTGTATATATTCTTTCAACGCCACAGATTTCGATTTTTCTCAGCGTCTACATATACACATATGTATACGCATATGACATGTGTGTACACTATATGCGTACGTTATGTACGAATGGTACCAACGGTACGAACGGTACATATATATATATATATATACATACCGCACCATTGCAAAGAAATTTTTAGCGGACATATATAGCATATTCATCAATTGCACCGTCCCGGTGCAGTGCATTTATTTGGTTTAGTCTCGGATACCCGAGGCCCGGGCCGCCCGGGTCAGAGATTACTGAACATGTGCACTGCACCGGCCAACCGGGACGGTGCAGTTAATGAATATGCTAATACCTATATATATATATATATATATATATATATATATATATATAT
>JAPYZR010004741.1:0-11781 GCA_030522945.1 Trichopria nigra | reverse complement strand
AAAAAAAAAAAAAAAAAAAAAAAAAAAAAAAAAAAAAAAAAAAAAAAAAAAAAAAAAAAAAAAAAAAAAAAAAAAAAAAAAAAAAAAAAAAAACAGTATACAAAATAATAAAAAAAATATTACTTTGTATACTGAAAAAAAGCTTATGAAAAATTACCATGTTAAATTGTAATTAGTTGTATAAAAGGGATCATCTAAAACGATTTTGCCGGTAACAATTATTCCTAAAACCCTACGAAAAGATTTTTTTATTTTCGTATTTCATGTCGCAAAGTACGAATGTTAAAATGTCTGAAAATGTAGTTTTTACTAATGTAAAAATCACAAAGATTGAATTAATAAAAAATTCCATACTAATTATTATTGCAATGAATAGAATAATCAATTAATAATAAAATTCAACTAATTTAATTACCCAGGTGGAAAATCGGTCTGTAAAAACTAGATTTCTACAAACTTAAAACATGCTATAGTCTAGTGTAAAAACTAAACAAAGTAAATGCCATCTAGTTTCTGTCAATGTAGCCTCGAGAGTCTCGAGCACGTGTAAAACATAACCTCATTTGCTATGTGTTATTGAAATGCATTACTATTATTGTTTTCGGTAGCTTATACCTGAACCTATTGTATCTGCCTATTGTATTTCATAATGTAGATCTATTACATATAATCTGCTCAAGCAGTTGAGGGTTATGCTACCCAAGTTCTCTTATATGTAGAATGTACATAGCATGTTTTGACACGTGACAGGTTAAAATAATATTAGGGCCAAACTGGAGTTGCACTAGTATAATGGCCTGGACTTGTTATCCGACTGCAATTAGTTTTGGTGCAAAAGTACACTGATATTGTCTAATATTCTTACAGTATTATATATTGTGTCCCGCAGTATGTCTATAGTCCCAGATTATTGTCAAGGAAAACGGTCCAGGGCCTTTTTCTTAACCAGACTCAACTTCCACCTTGATAGTGGTTACTGAATAATAATTTACAACATTTTGTTTTCAAATGAAATTTGAACACTAATCGAATTGCTGGACAAATTTTTATTAATTTTTAACCAATTTAAATTTAACTCATAATATTGTAAATTTCCAAAGATTTTCTATTTCACATATAGTCGTTTACGACATCTTCATTTTTTAATTTAAAAAATGTTTTAATTTTATTTATTTATTTATTTATTTATTATTATTTTTATTATTATTAATATTATTATTATTATTAAAATAATATTTGAAGGTTTATTCGTATTGTATATATGACTACAAACGTGAAAATGACACCTATTATAGTCGCAATGCGCAGCAGAAATTTCACAAGTGCTTGTACGACTGAGAAAAAAAATGTACAACGAATAAAGTACCGAATACCGAACGGTATTATAAAGGAATAAACTGGCCATTCGCTATCACATCTTTCCTTATCGCGAACATTATCAATTCGAAATAACGAAAGGATTGCAACACCTATACCTAATGAATTCACGCGATATATTACCGTAATAACTTGTGGAAAATCAATGAAATTAATTCGCTAATGGCCGCGGTGTATGTACACGTGTGCGCGCGACTTATTGGTGAGTAATACTGCTATTATATATATATATATGTGTGAATTAATATTCGAGAAATGTGAAATTTCCAAAACCCCTCGGAAAGTTGCAGACAGGCAGCAAAAAAAAAAAAAAAAAAAAAAAAAAAATCGCGACATTTACGAAAGAAGCAATTCGCACACACGCACAACTTATATTATTGTAGTGATTTCGTAAAATCAATTTGAACGCAATTTATGAAAAGAGCGGGTATCTTATAACGCGCACTTTGCCTTCGTATTTCCTGTTGCAGCGCACCCCACGTACTTATATATACACATATATTTATATGTATAAATGCATACATATACGCCGGTATAGGTATCAGTTGCAACATTTTCAGACTCGTAAATTACGTTAATCGCTAATCATATCTGATAATCGCGGCGGAATCTTTTCGTGGAGAATGTAAAAATTAGCAAATTCACGAGTTTCTCTCTCTCTCTCTCCCTCTCTTTTCCCCTCTCTCTCCCTATTTCTCCCTCATTGCCCCCCATGAGTCGAGCGAATGCAGAGTGGTCCATCACCTATACATTTGCTTTTATTCCGCGTGTATACCTCAATGATGAAGGAATAGTCATGGAATAAGGGAGGCAAATAGAATAAGGGAGGCAAATAGAATAAGGGAGGGCGTCATCCACTTTTTCTTTCTGCGACTTCAAGAGTGCGATTATACGTATACACACATACTAGAAATAAAAAATCGGAGTTTTTTTCCGTTAGTGAAAATTTGGTACTGAATTCAAAATTTTGTGACTGATCGAATTCGAAGCTGCGCAATTTTATTATACGCACACCAATCGTTCGAGTCTACTCCCCTTACACCTGTCAATCTAGCGTTTGCATCGCCGGTAGTTCCTTTGTCGAATATTATTAGCTTATTAAGGAGTTTTAGCTTCTCCCGACGTTCGTCGACGCTGCTACCTACTGTATAGTATACCTGTTACACAGTGTTGCTTTCCCACGGTACCCTCGCGCACTCGAACTCTTATATATATGTATATATATATATATATATGTATGTGTGTGTGTGTGTGTGTGTGTGTGTGTGCGTGTGTGTGTGTGCGCGCGGACCTGCAGCTGACAGTGGCGTAGCGTGCATTCTTCGGGCACGCAGAGCATCGGTAACGAATGCGTGCGAATGCTGTACGTTTTATGTCTGTCCGAGGTCGTGGACATCGCGACGAATGTTAAACGATTATGCTAAAGAGTCGATGCCAGAATGCGAAAACAATAAAAATTCTAAGCCTAATTATTCTGTCCTTATTCGGAATAGGGAAATTTAATTCCAGAAGATCTCTTGATTTTGTTATCGTAATTTGAATAAGTTCGATATCGTTTCGGTGACTTGACTGAATTCCAAATCCTGAACGCAGTCTTGCGATGGTGGTCAATCCTTCAGCATTCGTGAAAAAAAAAGTAATAAAATATTTAAAAAAAATATATATATTTTTTGTATGTATATAAAAAAAATATATAAAAAATAAGAGTATAATGAAAAAACTTAGGTAAAGAAAGTTTTATTGTTTTTTTTTTTTTAAATGCTTTCAATCACTTAAATTTTTCATTGTTTTATTATTATAATATTTTTGGAATCATTTTATTAGTTTTTTTTTTTTTTTTTTTTTTATGAGCGAAGATTGACCGATAACCAACCAGTAAATGAAACATTGAATAGGATTAAAAAATAATTTTTATTTACAGAGAGAAGTGCTACACACAACAATACATTAAGTGTGACATAAACAAATGGTTCATTCAAATAAATATACCATTGATGTGGTCATCGGATGAATCTTTTCATTGAATCCACGATTCTTCTCGCTCTCTCTTTGTTAATTAAATGTATACTAAATTGATGAACATATCTCATAAGGACATTCGCTTCAATTGTTCACTGCCGATTAATCAAATTTCCGCTATTTCGAATTATTCGAGAATTTTTCGCTAATTATTCAAGATAAATCAAATTTATAGAGTTTAGGAACTCTATAGTATAACTATGACTATAATATAAGCAATATGCAACCTCATAATTCCGCAACTGGCAATTCCAGTCGAATTAGAATGTTGTCAAATAACTATACATTTCCTTCAATTATATTCGAATATATAGGACGTGCATACGTAATTCGATTAACTTAATTCGAGCATAAACTGTCACTACTTGTATGCGTATAGCGGCCGGTCGATTTATTTTCAACAGACGTAATCAAACATATAATGTGGATGGGACATTCGTCATTTCTGTTCTCACCGACATAAATCTACATATGCCCCAGTAATAAAAACTGGAGTGTACGAAAGTGGCACAAATGTGTGTCAAACTTGTACACGCGAGAAGAATCGAATAAAATTTGCCTTTTAATTAGATTCACCGACATTTTCAACTGCTGTAGGTCGCTAGGTATTTGCTTAAATTATCGTGACGATGCTTTCATATATATGTATGCGTGTCAGTTTCTTATGCGTAATAACAATAGCGATAAATGCATTTCAAATCTTGTACACGTATTCTGTAATGACAGGAAATTTTAATTCGAAGCATGTATAAGAAATAATACGTATTAATAAAATTGCATTTTTTTTATTTTTTTTTTTTTTATTACTACTTTATGAATATTTTAAAATGGCCACTAAATTAATTAATTAAATGTCGAATTTGACAAGCCCAATGTTTCGACCATGTATCTACGAATCACCTATAATAATAGGTACTATTATATATATGAATGTGACTAAATACAATCATTCATTCGAAAAAATTTTTTTATATCGATATACAAGACAACATAGAAATTGTTTCATGCTTTTAGCGTTTGACCTAAGGGTCGCTAAAGCGCCTAGATTGATAATGTCGATTCCTAAACCAAATTGTTCTATAGTTAAACAGAAAGTAGACTTTTATATGAATGCACGTAATAAATTATTTTAGCGAAATCAGTTCATAATTGGGCGAGAATTCGCAAGAATAAAAATGCGAATTGTAAAAGTGTAATTTCAATGTTGTTCTTACGAATTGAACCGAATTCGGTGAAAATATTCTTAAAAATCGCATAAAAGCGCCCTGAAATAGATTTGGACTTGAAATTATTTCTACTTTCTGTTTCATTTGAGTATTTTAGGATAGGAATTGACATTATCGATCAAGAATTTAGCAAACCTTGTTCAAATAATATAAATAATAAGGAATAATTCTTTTACGAAATGTTTAATTAGTTTTTTTCTTTTTTCTTTTATACATATATATATATATATATATATATTACGTTAAAATGCGTTTTTGAAAAGTACGCCCATTTCAAAATATTCTTGAAATTATGCCTTTTGAAGTTGTTTTTAATTAGCGCCAGCAAGCTGAGATAACGCAACATTTGCAGTAAAGCACGGTGTGGCAGTGTTAATGTAGTTTTTTGCAATTTATTAGTTATAAAAATATATAGAGAGAATATGTGTAAATTTTAAAATGACAAATTTTAATATTGATGAAAAGCGCTAATCAACATTTCTCTATATATACTATAAAATGAATATAAAATGGGATGACCTATTTGGGTTGTTGCATCAATTGTGCAATGCGTTCAAAATATTTCGAAAGATGAACATATAAGGATCCCCTTTTATACGCATTTGAAATATCACCGTTTCAATTAAAAATGCAAAATTTTTTCTCTATAAATTTGTCAGATTTACATATATCTCTAAAATGAAAATCCAACACATGAATATATATGCTAATGAATTTCCGTTTTGCTGATTTAGTACATCGTTTAAATCACGATCTTAGGAATAATGTCTACTTAACTGAGGTGAATATTCGCAGAGCTCTTCTTCGCTTTGGAGCACTGAAACGCATACCGAGCAATTTTGTCATTAAATGTGTGCGTTTCATTCATGCATACTTGCAAAATGTGACGAGCTCTTTTCGTAATGTTTTCGCAATAATTACTGCCTGTGCTTATACTTGAAACCAAACCGTGTTACAGGTATAAAAAAATGTGTACCTATACATATGTGCAGTTTTCCCTGAGAACAATTTTGTTAGGGGGATCTTTCTTCTGAAAGAAAAAAGTTCAATGTATCAATTGTCTTGATTACAAATCATTAAGGATTTTTAACAAGCAAGGAATTGTGATAACCAATAATAGTCTATTTTCTCTAGAATTTGATTCTTCGAAACTTCCCTGAACGCAAAATTCCCTAAATTTAGGTCGTAATGTTTAATTATTAATAATTTCTAAAAATAAAAACGATAATGTTTAAAACCAATTGATGTAGATGTACCAAATTTTCTCTTTATTTTGGCTATATAGACCCTCCTCACCCTAGTAGAAAATAAGACCAGTTTATGGCCATTTTTTCTGGACTCGCATAATTGCCAGAATATTGGGCAGAAACTGGTGTCTTTTTCTACTATAAGGTAACTTGATGTGAATTATCATTGTCAATGAAGAGTAACCTCGCGGATAGAATTTAGTCGACAGAGTTCGTCAATGGACGAATGGACGGTAATTGGACGAATCATGGACGTTCAGTGGTAACTAAGGAAGGGCGGAAATATTAATCAGAACTTTTTTTCATCAAATCACAAAGAAAATTCAAAGAAATTTTTTTAATTTAATATTTTGTTGATTAATTTGGTGCAACCATTTATTAGAGATATGTGTTTTTATCGAACTATCAAAGATTATTTACACGAATCGAAGGAGAATTGTTCATTATTGCGCATGAAATTTATTTGAAGCGCTGTCCATTAATCTTCCAAAAACACCGGCGTAAATCAAGCAATGTGAAACGCGGAAAGTAGGTATATACAGAAATGTGACAAAATTTATAAAAGCATAAAGCAGATTTATGGCGTGAAAAATTCAAATGCAGTATAAGCAACAACGCAAAGTGCACACAGTAGGTCGTGTTATTTAAAATGCCGTTAAAATGTGCACCTTAAAGTTCACGTAGATGCAGTTAATGCGGGAAGAATACTCGAAACTGGTTCTACATTTTCTAATATAACATTCTTGCCATTTCGGCTACGTTTATAATGAAAGTTTATTAATTTGTATGGTTTTTAGTGGAGGAGTTCGGTATTGTGCGGTATAAATGTATCATAAGGAGAATTTAAAAAGAAAAAGAAAAAAAAAGGTGAAATGTAAATGAGTTAGCGCAGACGAGCGTCTGAATACAGGAGCGTAGGCGTAATTTATGCGCGCCCGGCAAAAAATTAGATACGCTATAAAAAAGCCTTGCAGATAGACACCTAAATAATAACGCTGCATTATGAACGCTCGTCTTCGCCAGGTATACAGAACAATTTACAAATCAACAATAGCGGAACGGTCATGGGATATTTGAGTTTTTACGTTTTTACTTAATTGTCTTTAATTGTTGTATATATACATACATGATTCATTTCTTGTCAAAATCGAACGAATTTATCAAATCGGTTTTTAGATAAAAAGTTTACTTACAATTTTTTGAAAGTGAACATGATAATAATTATAGAACGTGAACTTCCTATTGTGTATACTTTCACGTAAAAAAGTTGTCGTTTCGCAGAAAGTTTTAAAAAGTCACACGGGCGGTAAATATATATATAATGCGCCACTGTCGCTTAGAAAGGTTGAGATCTTATATAGTATATAACGCCACAAGACCGTCGAATTGTTTTTCTCACACGTTCTGTTGGATAGGTACGTATTATGTATGCACAAATGCACGCGTGCACTCACACAAAAGACTCTTTTCGGCGCGTCCATCCGCTCCACCGTTGGAATCATCGTGACTGATGGTTTTAGGCCGATATCATCCGGGGAGTTTGTGGGAACTTGTGTGAAAATTACCTTTAAAATGAGGGAAGAAGAAGAAGAATTGTCACGAGTTGTCGAATAATTTTGTTGTTCGTTCGTTCCAACTTGAATATTTTTAACAATTACGTCATATTCTGACTGACTATGTGTATAAAAAATATATACAAGATGTCCAACAATTGGGGTTGACAATATAAAATGGGGCGATTCAGCGCCCAATTTTAAACATAAAAGTCCAATACAACAATTGTATTTAATCGGTATAGTTTAATTACGTCGAATTATTTTCGAATATGCGTTATTCGAAAATAATATTGAAATTTAAAATTAAATTCATGATTTAGAGAAGTGATGTTTTATTTCCTATACATCTTTCATCCTTTTGTTTGATATAGGTCGTTGCAAAAGTGAATTTTAATACAAAAAAAGAATTGAATTAAAAATTGTTATATATTAATTTAAAAAAAAAAAATTAAATCATTGAAGTATATAGGGAATTTTTTACTTGTGAAGTAATGTTGAAAAATCATCTTATTCCCGGAAAATAAACAATAAGCCACCGGAATCTGGACTGGTTCCAGATCGGAGTCACGACTGGCGCCTGTCCGGGCAACACGATCTAAAACCTTCACTCGGATTTCAACAAGTGAACCTTTCATTTTACGATATAGAAGACCAGGTCAGGGTTTATTTCCCCGAAAACTGTCGGTTATCGCACGGAAATCGAATCGGCTTTTCCAGAACCTGTTCTTCAATCCGATTGTCAAGCTGTGTATATACTTTTATTATTCTATCATCCGGAATCTTGTCATTCATGGAAAGGCACAATAGAAAAACCTCGAGACTTTTTCGTGTGTCCCTTACATATACATATGCATGTATCTGTATATAATTCCGCATGACAAATAATGAAAATCGTCTGATAGAATCGTTTTCGGAGTTGAGTGCCGTGTACTATCTTCCATCAGCTTTATTGTTCTGATTTTAACACGAGGTAGGGACCTTCATTCATCGAAATGCATAATGCAGTGAAATTCATCCAGTTTATCGTATATACACATCTTTACGATCGTGTGGGTATAGGATAGAATGAGATAGGACAAAAATAATAGGAAAATTAGTGGATATCACGTTTTTAATTGTTGAGTTTTTATACACGTCCTTCACATGTTTCTTCGTGGAAGAAATGCGTACATGTTGCCATTTTTACACGTCTAAACATGTGAGACTTGGATTGTTATCAGTAACAAAAATCTCGAATGTTTAATAAATGGTCCATTATTCGAAAAGTGTCGAAGGCACAAAAACGTCGGAAAATATTCGGAGGAAAATGTGCGCTTTTGTATCGCATATAGTTTGTTGCAAATATGCGTCGTGTCTATAATAACATAACGATACCCGACAATGTATGTTATTATCGCGTTGTCTTATTCTGTTTTGGCTCGATCCGTGAAAGTGTAAAATTATTTTAACGATAAGGAAATGAAATGTATATATGCGCGGTTTTACTTATTGGTCGTGCGCAGATACTCGCGTGCAATAGGAAGAGTATAATTTGTACTCTCACATCATTATATTCGAAATTCTTGTCATTATTTCCAATAGCACATCGCGAACGTGAAAAGCTTATGGAAAATTAAATATTAAATTTTAAAGATTTTCTTTGATGAGGATGTGGAAAAATGCGCAGGAAAAACGAGAATGATTTCACTTACTGAAACGTTACTATAAAGGAGTAATTAATAACTCATTAAGTTTAAACGTCACTCTACGAATACAATCATAATTATAACCTCAAATTTAGAATGTGCATGGATGAATAGAGAAATTATGATTTATTATTGAATAATATTGTCATTCTTCGCAGAATGTTAAGTAAAAATGTTCATACCAAAATTTGATCGGATGCTAATTTAATTATTGCGAATTATTTTTCGTTGGCCCTTGCGTAGCGCGCCAATATACTTGTATGAGGGGTCAACTCAATGGCATGTCAAATGCTCGATGATCCATAGCCCGCCGTGGTCACCCTAAATTATTTTCTTATAATTAAACGAGTGATCGGATCAAATTTTGGTATCAGAGTTTTTTGCTCGAAATTGCGCGCAAAGAACCGCTCAATGCATTATTGTCAGCTAGTTTTTAAATAAACGACTTTTATATCAACCTGAATACGTTATTATTATTTATTATTTAATTAATAAATTTGTTGTATGTATTTCGACAAAGCTGAACATTCTTTTCACATTTACCGTTTTAATTTCAGGTGTCTCATCGTGGTGATTGAGTGTGCCAATCTTTCAAGGATTTCAAATTGCACTTCGGCAATCGGTAAGTAGCCAATTCAATAAACACTCCAAAACGTGTCATTTTTATTTCGCGGGGCAAGGAATTCCGGAGCGATTTCGTAATTTTTACAGACGTTTATCTAAAAACACGTGTTTCCATTATTGAAACGCATACGCTGCCGTACTACTTTATTTTCGGTTTAGTAAATACGTACGTCTGGTTTTTAGAAAAAAATTGAGTTTTTTGAAAAAAATTTATTATTATTTTCGCATTCGAAACTTTTTCCTCGCACATTTTTGTCGAATAATTTATACGTTGTTTCATTTAATGTGTATTTATACGTTGTACTTAGGTTAGCTTTTTTAACTTTTTTAAAAGGGGGGACTTTTTATTACTGTTATTATGTATATACATATATATATATATATATATATATATATATATATATATATATATATATATATATATCATTATAATATTATAATCCATCTTTCATAAGTCGCAATCTTTAAAAGTGATTGAAGAAGTATAATTCTAATCTGAGAACTTTTTCACGCTCTTTTGCTGTAGTTTCTGCTATTGATTTTTGTGTTTGTGTTTTTTCATCGGCCTCTGCAGAATTAACGTAATTTTTTAGAAAGTTGTCATTCATATCCAGGGTTTCTATTAAATGTGTTTTATTTTAGTACTGACAAAAATGAAATGTTAAAAAAATGATAAACATTTCTAACTATATAATGTTGATATTGATATACCATACAGTTGAGATCCTGCTCTAAAACCCAGATCTAAGGGAAAATTTTCATCATACTTTCAAATATTGTTAAAGAGATAAAACATAATATTTTCTAATATTAAAAAAAAAAAAAAGTTATTCCCCTCCTAAAATATTTATTTAACAGCTCGAGTCACGACAGAATTCTTTCTAACAAATAATAAATATTTTTCATGAGCAACAACCTTTTTATGTAGAAAATATATCTTTTATCTCTTTGACGGTACTTGAGAGTAGGATTAAATTTTTCCCCTTACATCTTGTTTTTAGAGAAATTGTTCCAGAAATTGTTTTTGAACAGAGCTTGGTACAGCAATACCGCGTTAATAATTGAATTACAATACTTTCAAGAATGATTTTTTTTTTTTTTTTTTTTGAGATTATTTTTACTTTTTAACTCTATTATCTATTATCTATTATATCTATTATAATTCTAACTAATTTATTGTAATATTTTCTCCTATTTATTGTAAAATTGACTTTTTTTCTTTTTTTTCAATTCATCTATTTATCGTCGCATCAACGTCTAGGTCATTAGCGACTATTGACTTTATTTTTGTTCCTGGGTTTGATATGAAAAGATTTTGTATAGCTAATGCTTAGACCGGTTTAATATCTACCATGTTGAAGGCATACGAAAAATGAACAACGTATATGAAAAAATTGGATAAATAAATAAGGTTAGAATTCCAATAAACTAATTGGATAATTTACATTGAAAATCGTACTCATAGCAAAATATATTAATCACACTCGACACACAGCTAATAATTGTTAAATGAACAATAGTATTAGGGTACGCGCGGTATAAATTTCAATTAAATAGCTTCGTCAAACCAAGCCATTTCACACGCATCAGGTATATATTCATTTAAATCGTCGAATTGAAACTAGAATTCAATTGTTTCGGAATTCGAGCCGATGCGGTTTATACCGCGTGATGGTGAAAATGGTATTTACGTGAATCCTGCCGTATAGCTGTCGGTATATATATATATATATATATATATTCATTTTAAAATAAGGCTGCTGCTACAATGTTAAAAGATACTTGCGGTGAGAATGATTGCTGTACATGGCACTCTATAGGTAATTTGTTTTATTCCTCGTTATATATCGTCACATTATTCAAATCTTCACTGAATTCCGTCCCTCGTGGTAACTTGAAACGCAAGCGTTCACATTTTCATATTTTTTTTATGGCTTCATATTTGAATCGGTCACGGAACGTTACAGGCCTCCTTTCGGCATGTAATATTATGATTTAAATCGCATGTCATTTTCTAATTGTTTATTGATTTGTTTTGGATTAAAGC
>JAPYZR010004740.1:0-21360 GCA_030522945.1 Trichopria nigra | reverse complement strand
GGTTATTGTTCACTCAAAAAAAGTTACGGCACATTTTATGAAAGAAAACGCGATTTTTTTAGAAAGAAACCATTTTTAATCACCATTATCACATGAAAATATGGCATCCTCGAATCGTCAGCTATCAAAATCCATATAAAATGAGAGCCGCAAAGTGGTGGTACATTTTGCGTCCTCCTGGTCCTTAATGGGTTAAATCGCTTGGATTCACACGAGTAGGAAAGCCATGTCACTTACAAACGGAACCGCTAAATTGAAACGTCAGTTCCAACATTATCTGCACACACTAGTGGAACAAGACCATCGGCCATTTCTTCGACTTCCTCCTCGTTACGTTGTTGTTGACCGTTAAAACGCTATATACCGACGGGGACACAGTTAGGTACTGTTGTTTAGGAAATAACGACGTCGTTCACCGAACGACAATTTACCGATGTGCCCGTCCCGGTCTTACATCGCCTCGGACAATATTAAGAAATTAAGAGGGCTGAAACACACAGCCGAAACGTTAAATTTTCTATTATTTATATAAACACATTCTACATTCCGGTACGAAGAAGTACAATTTCAAGAACATTTCACTTAAAGAAAATAACGGAAAAGAAGATATTTAAATCAATATTACGAAATGTTTTGATCCTTAAACAGAACAGAACGCTTTTCTGGAAAGCATTTGCTTTTAATGTGCAGACAAAATTATCCTGAATGCAGAGAAAGAGAGAGAGACAGACAGACAAAGCCGTAATTCTTATAAAGTATGTAAAGACATGAAATAAAGGAAGTTCTAAAGAGGAGCCACAAGAGGTCCAACATGGAGAAATCCATATATTTTCAAATATAACAGTGGAATTTTTGGAACAATATCCTACCGGGAACGACAAAAACTGAAGAGAGGGAAACATGATTTGGAAAACGAAAACGTATATATTAATCAAAGGTAAAGAAGAAAGGAAGTAAGAAAAAAATGAAAATGCCTCAAAATTCCAAAATTACGGCGCAAAGTTATTCCACAACTTTTTTGTCAGTTCTCTTATGCCCCCTTCAGGTCGCTCGAGGACCTTGATCTGAAAAATCAAACATGACATTCATCTATTGAATCGATACTTTTTTTTTTCAGTTTTCCAATGAACTTTAAAGGCGAAGCTGCACCATTAAAGGCGGAATGTATCATTAAAGTAGTAATACTTACAATATCATAAAAGTGACCACGTGACTTATTAATAAATACCACGTAATTAGTCAAATTAGCAACGTGTAATACAACGCAAACAGAAGAATTTATTTCCAAAAGTATATGGATTACTTCAATTTTTTTTGACGAATATTACTGGTTCATGTTAAAAAAATGGTAAATCTTACTGTAATTCCATTTAAATTTACTACAAAATGCTACTAAAAATAATTATGTCCTCGACGTGGCGCTTAATCGCGGTTAGAATTCTTATTAGGCCCCAAGGGCTCCAATCCGAATCCGGATGCCAATGGCATTGGCTACGATCCTTGTCCTTACAATGAATACGACGACGGCGGCAACGTAATAAACCGTAAAAGGAGGATCGACGGATCGGAAATCGCACTCACGTGTGGATTTCGCGAGCGAGATCACGCCACGAGTCGCACACGTGCGACTAACGTACGACCTTGAACCGCGGTGTATGTACGCACGGTGGCGGCGGAGGCGGCGATTAGGATCACTTTCTCGCTCATTTTGTTCCGCGACGCATCGCTGATTGTTGCGCAATCGGGAAAACGCGAGCCTCTGTACAACGGAAATCGTCGAAGATACGTAGAGCTCTCTTCCCCCCTCTCTCTCTCTCGTAAGTGCAGTTACAGTTACGGTTACAGTTGGACCGTTCGTCCCGCTGTTTTCACGTCAGAACGGCAGCAGCAGCAGCACTTGATTGATGTCATTTGCTCGATTCACGGTACACAGATAGGTCAGGTAGACGACTTTGCCTTGCGGAAAATTGCCCGAGGTTATGATTTGTCGAGAAACGCGCGTCCGCTCTTGAAAGAAAGCAGCGTGCGTTCGTGAGCAATGAGCGTCGATTGTCGAATGTTGCACTCTTTGAATGTTGTAGACTTTTTTTACCGTTTTCATTTTACGGTAATTTTGTGGCGATTTTCGGCATAGCAAATCATTCGGCGAAAATAGAACGTACTGGCGTTTTATATAGTACATTTTACGAAAGATTTTGATAGTTTCTTTCTTCTAAAGTCGACGGCGCCATCTGGTGCCGAATAATTAAGATACTTCAACGGGTTGAACCCGAAACTTCAAGGACCATTAGTGATCCATGATATTTATATTGTGTTCATATGGACCTTAAAAACGATCTTCGACCTATTGAAGAATACTAAACAAACCCACAATGTGTAATGGGTTATCCAAACCACACATGGCGTCATTCGATTTTGCCGTCTCACGGCTATAGAAATTAGTTTAATCAACGAAACAATCCTCAAGAAACGTTTCCAGGGCATATTATTAAGACGCCAACGTTTCTTGAATCTTTACGTTACAGGTAGAGGCTGACATTCTATTATTTAATCATGAAGGCACCACCTAGTATGATTTCAAAATGCCATGATCTTATCGGAAATTCTTGGACACGTCAGGAAACAGCACGAAGGCCGAAACGTAATAGCTCGCGCAGCAAGAAGTTAGGGATCACTTTTATGTGGATTGGAAGGCGGGACAGTCAGCTGCTGGTATTGCATCATCGCTGCCCGAAGAAAATGCAGCCTGGCAGAGCGGAAAGCAAGATGTTCCTATCCTTTGATCCACTCGAATCAAGCGCATGGTTTATTGAAGCGTACGGGCACGATAAGAATCGGCTCGAATCGAACACAAAATTCGTCAAGTCAAGCAGAATCCCTCAAGTCGAGAAACATATACCCGGAAGTGAAATAATGCGAAAACATTGTGTCGAAATGTTCTCGGAAACTTTTTAGTGAAATGCGATGGGTGTACACTTTTTATGACAATCATGTATAGCGGATCTTGTTTTTTTTGTGAGATTTCCTTGAAATTGAAAACGATCGCTAAAATTGCACAAATGAGAATAAATCGTTTTTCAAAATCGAAATAAAGAATAGAAGAAAAAAAATTGACAGTTCAATAACATGACGCTACGTAAGATAATTGCAAGCAAGCCGTAACCGTGTTAACAATTATTACTTACCACTCTAATTATAATGCAAGCGCCAATTTTCTAAATAGGATTTTAACGAAGGAGAAGGTCGTGACTGGGAAGCAATGTGTCTTTCACGGCCTATTAAAAGTTTGAATTAACGAAATGGAATAAGATGCAAGGCTTTAATGTATGCTCCTAGGTCAGGCAAGAGTCAATTGAAATCAATGACATTGTTAAGTATGATGAAGCAAAAATATGACGGCTTTGGGTACTGTTTTACATCGTTTAAACGATAAAAGTTCACGAAAGACGTTTTTGTTTTCATAGAAAACAAAATATTGTCACCAAGAGAACAACAAATATTTACTTCAATCCTTCGACACAGATATGAATGAAAATATCCTATTGTTGTCATATTATGTCACATTCAAATTGACTATAAAAGATTTTGCGAGCTGGTCCCTTCGGTAGATTCAAATCTTAACATGCTTACTTTCATTTTTAAGACGTAAAATGTTGCATTTTTATCATCGAGCATTTTACATGTTCAAATATAAACGCATTTTCAATTACATGCTACGATATTCTAGTACGCGTGCCTTACCTGGCCGTCGCAAGGTCGTAAGAATTATACGTGTGCCCGCGCGTGAAACGAACGCACAATTTTCGCACGACTCGCGACATTGAATTCTCTTTTCAAGTAAATAAAAATAGAATTACACTCTTCGCTTCTTTCGACAGCCAGGTACTTAGCAGTAATTTTCTAAGGCGCGACCTTGTACACATTCGAATTGGAAACTGACGTATTCGAATGAGTGGAGCTTCATTTGCAATTTGTATCGAGATATCGATTTGGGCAATATCGAACATTTCAACGATTTCTCGTAGCGAGCAAACGTTTTATAATGTTCACGGGATAGGAACACGAAGGATATTATGTGGGTGGAATTCATGCGAAATGCGACGATCGTAAATATCCTCAGGGCCACCGAATGTGGCGATATTTTATTCGTTAATTGAAATATATTCATTCGTTTTCAAATCTAAATTTAAACATTGACCTACTCTGATGTAGTCAATTACCAAAAAAAGCGAGTTACGTATAAATACAAGAATTGCAATCATTCTCATTTTCAAAGTGACGAATGTTTCTGGAAGGGATCCAGAGTGAAGGTGTTGGATACATCTAAATATGTAGAAACTGGAAAATCTTCACAAAATTCGTTTTCTAAAACCGTACAATACAAAAAACCACCAAGTCCTTATTCAAAATGTAGAGTTTCATGATTTTAATGTATGGTCGCGATTCTGAATTCATGGTCCCGATTTGGTGGTAAATTACGGAAAAGCGACGTAAGGCGAGAATGATTGAATCTGTCGTGTACTCGAATTACGACTACGAAATAAGTAAGAATGAGGCTATGAAGCGTAAATTATGCGAGCAGATGTTCTGTCGGATCTTATTAACGTCTTATTTGCTTTTCTTTTGCAGGTGAGCAAAGAGGAGCTGGCGAAGCTCGTGCAGGGCTTCGAAGAACAGGACCTCCTGACGTCGTCGGGTCTTACCTTAGCTGGCAGTAGGTACATATACTTGTCGGGTACAGACCGCGTGATTAGGGCAAAACTCGGCAAGGTCGGCGTCCACTGCATGAAGACGACGCAGGCGGTGGTCGTTTCCCTTTACGAAGATCCCATCCAACCACAGCAGGCTGCCTCCGTTGTCGAAAAGTTGGGCGACTACCTCCTGTCCTGTGGCTATTAGGTTGGTATATCATTTGCGATTTTACTATTGATTCAGTGCGAGGAACATGATGCCTCATTAGTTCTCGGTATTAACGTCGCTGATCACTACTGTACGCTGAATGGGATACAAGGTAAATCTGTAAACGAGTAAGGTGCAGTGCAAAAAAAAAGCCAAACAGGGTGTATTTTGAGTTCGCCCATTTCCACTAAACTAACAAATTTTTGAGGAGAGACACAATATTGGTCGAAACGTCAAATAGACTATCGTGCTAGTAAAACCATACGAACCGACTCCTACAAAGGAGAGGAAAATTGTTTACCTGCACGTACCATGATTGTACAGTAAGTAATATCTGCTTACGCTCTGGTATCGAACGAAAATACAACAATATTTAAATAAGTCATTGTAACGGTACGCTTTCTTTTCGCCAGAACTTTTTGACATGGTTCCTTGTAAGCGGTAGGGATCCTGAATATCAAGTACGAGGTGCGCGGCCACACGAGCGCGGACTAAATTTAAATTTAACCTACATCGTGGTGTTCTATCAATGGATCTATTGAACTATGCAGGCAATGAATTCTGGAGCGCGTCCATAGTAAACAGTTACGCTAATGTGTTTCTTCACACGTCATATAGTCTTTACGAAGAGCAGTAAATTCAAAGTTAATACCTGGACATAATCGAAATACTTGAATGTTTATTTATTCGAATTGTTGCGAGGACAATAAATGTGGTAAGACGAGGTTTTGAGAATGTTGGACCATTATCAAGTGTTTGCAAATTTTTAGGAGACTGGAAATGAAACTCGATTGCTGAAACTTTCTAAATGTGTACATCAAGGTTACCACGAGGCTTTTTCTAATTTCGGAAACTTCCGACGACTTGCCGATACCGGTTTATAGTTTTTGCGCAAGGAAAATTAGATACGGACTAGGAATAAATCAATTGACTATCATAGTCCTATTTCCATCATCTTGTATTCATACA
This sequence comes from Trichopria nigra, assembly GCA_030522945.1. Lineage (NCBI taxonomy): Eukaryota > Metazoa > Arthropoda > Insecta > Hymenoptera > Diapriidae > Trichopria > Trichopria nigra. Next base: position 15,492 of record JAPYZR010004740.1, on the reverse strand, counting down.
ATCTACATTTGAAAATGTTTCTATTTGGTCGGACTGGTCACATTATCGATATGATTGGTCGGATTGGTCGGACATGCAGAAGGTGACACATTAAAACTGACTATAAGAGTCTCGAAATTTAAACGAGGTAGCGCTAGTAGTCGTCACAATCGGCATTGTTCGCCTTTCCCGGAAGTGCCTTAAAAATATCTTCCTTTGCAAAGGACTTTAATTGCGTCCGTGCAATATTCGCATAGTCTGCCCACGTTCATCTTCCGAAGGCACGGAAACGAACAATCTCGAAAGAAATCAGAAGTTGATTCATCCGCGGTTGCATAATAGAACTTTTCGTAAGCTTCATTCGCCGGTGCTTGACCCATATGAACTTTCCAATTGGTTCTTTCGTCAATCTTCCTTGCGGTTTTTCGAAATTTCAAATCTTTACGCAAAGCGTCCAGGTTACGTTAAATTAGGTTAGTGGGATAGTTTTGGATCTTTTTTTTTTACAGCCAATTGTTGATGTCTGGAGAGTATTATTTCATGACGTTTCCTTATCAGTTTGTGCAGACTAGAATTCTTGCCTTGTATTATTATGTAATCGATGGGCAAGCCTTCGCCTTTTAATTTCTTAAAACAGATATCGTTATCGGAGAGATAAATGACCACATCTGAAGAGCTCCGCATGTCGTTCTGACAGTCCTGCCTAAATCGCGAGATTTTAATAGACTATGATCCACGTTGTTATTCGCCTATTGCCATTTTCACCTTTTGGAATTACTTAGAAAGGATGGCATGCGCATAATTAAATTATACGTACAGGGTTTTCCGCAACACGCGTGCACGCACGGTGACATCATGATAATATAGATTCCGTATATTCGCGTTACTGGCGATGATTTATCTGCAATAAACTTCAATCAACATGCTTGATCCTTTAATTAATTCAAACGGGTTTAACATAATTGGATTTCAGTTGCGTTAAATCATTGCCGTATTTTTGTAGCAATCATTCATACATACATTTGCAAACCTTGAAAAGTCAATGCTGTGTTATGAAAAGGTCACTGTGATCTTAAATAGATTGATAACCTGATAGGCGAATTTCTATCGAAGAATTGTAATCATGATTTGGGTAATAAATTAATTGATTTGCTGAATTTAACAAATTGAAGACTGGTCTTTTATATTTTTTTTTTCAAACACGTTATCTCGTTTCGAGTTTAAGTTTCGCAAGTTGTCGAAGGCCTTCGCGAGCGGGGTGATAAAATACGATTACACGCCGTTGTACGCGCTGACTAAAAGTATCAAAGCAAGAGAATACGAAGGTCAAACGCGCTACGAACGGTTCGATTTCTTGAAAGTTTCGCGTTCAATTTTTTATTACTTTTTGTCGACGATGCGCGATCATTGTAATTTATGCCAGTTTTATTTTTTTATATTCGTACTGAGAATATCGCACTCGAAACAAAAACATTTTACAAATGAATTTCGCGAAATATAATAGTTGCGTACGTAATTGGTCGTTGAACGACATTGTATAATGAGCTCGGTTCAAGCGACCTTTGCAACGACAGCAGAAGGCGTTGCTAAATAATGAGTAAGGCAGTCGAGACGTTCGGACATAATTTCCTCCCAACTATTTCAATAGTGGGATGCATTATCGGCGTTGCGGCGATGAGTCATTGTCGCGATAGGCGTTCGCGCGCTCATCTGGCTGAATCCTTAACGGCGTAAAATGACCATTAGTAAAAATTGCATTTCAATAACGCTCTCTGAATTGTGATGCATTGTCAATACTTGGATTCATACTCGGGTATCGGCGCCACCTAGCGGGGACGATATGTAATACTACCCCGTAGGGTCCATACTTGGTCGTTGGACTAGGAGTTCTGGATAGATATCAGTGCTAGAAAAGTCAAATTCGTAACAATTATTCTTTGAAATACGTAAAATTTATTTGATTAGAATCGCGGATGATACGTAAAACGTTATAGACGTATTGCGACGTCCTGATTTAAACGACGACGTATTACGGCGGCGTATTACTCAATATTTTATGCACACGTTGCATTGTTCTGTTATCAAGCGAAGGTGAATACGCTCATTTTCGCATTCGATTCAATCGTCGCCTGGCGAGACGCTAAGTTCAGTTCGGTTGGCGTGTCGTCCGTAAAGATCTCTCGGCATTCCTGATGAAACGAAAATGCATACCTCCGCGTTCTCGGAAATGCAGCCGTTAATTCCGTCGAAACAATGACTGTTACTAAGCGCGGCGCATTGTTCGCTTTAACGAAAAGTGCATAGTACAGGTTTCGCGTTCTCGGTTCAGATTTAGAAAAGTCGCGAAGCATTCAGCTATCGCGTATATAGGGAACGAAAATTCGACGTTAACGAGGCTAACGTTTAACAGAGGGATACATTGGTCGATTCAAAATTGTTTGATTTCTGCTGTTGTCTCCAATAACTAAAGCGTTAGTTATTTTTGAATGCACAAAAACAGCCTTTCAATACGTGTATTGCACATCGTATTTATATACTGTACATTACGTATCCTGTCAACAATAGGCAACCTTCTACGGTTGCTACGTAGGCGTGGAGTGGAGCCATATGGTCACGTCTTTTAAGTACAGAATGCTTAATAATATATAATTCAAAACTGCAGTAATATGAAGATTAATTAAGGGAACTTAACAAAAAAAATCATCCAATTGCATATAGTGTAGGCATGCAGAACAGTCACCGCGATAGATCAAAGTTCGCGTGTAATCGGCAATGTTGTACTGGTATGAGACGTGCGTGCACGCCAGCTCAGCAACTGTAAGGGTGATTTGCCCATTAGCCGGTAATCGACCGCAGCTCTGTCGGCGCTGATTAAGGCTCGGGAAAAAACAAGCACTAAAGAAAATGCCGTTAAGATGTGGATGACCAATAAAAGGAAGTCGCAGACTCATTTGTTTAAATCGCAAAGAAGAGAGCCCCGATATCTTGTAAATCGATTTCGTTCGTTAGGTTCCTCTTAAACAGCTGCTGTAATAGTCTCGCAATGGTACTTTTTTTTTACGCTTAATCCACACTCATATAGTTAAGTTCCCGATTGCCCGCTATACTGATTTTCAATGAGGTATCATTTAAATAAGAATAAAATTTTACGACAGAATCGTCGTAAGCGTTTCAATTTTTGAATAAATAATTACACGCCAGAGACGTTTAACGGAACCCCTATCGCGGAGATGACAAGTTCGCACAGCTAAACCCATCAGAAGTTAGTTTCCGTCATTTGCCAGGATAATAGTCACTTTCATAGGGCCTAGACAGGATTTCGTAGATGGTGGTAGAGGATATATTCCATCAAGGCTCCCTTCATCTAATGGCGAGTCTACCGACCCACTCCAGACGGAGCGGCGGGACGGAGGTGACCGCATCAGAATGCACCGTGGACACCCAATCCAATAGCACTTGGCCAGGGTTCCATGTATACGTAGCTTATTCGAAACTCGGTGGGCGGATCGTCATATCGGGTGTACGTGTCGTCACTTGTTTCAATCGGTCCGCGCAATTAACCCAAGAATAATCGGTGGCTCAAAGACACGACTCGCGTAAAAGTGGTCGAGGGTCCGGGAATCCGGTGCGGATCGTATGTCAACCTCTTTGTTTTACGGATTCTTTCGTGTTGATTGTCTTGTTAGTTACGCAGGTGTTGGGCAAAGTAAATTTTTTGTTTGTTTGTATTTTTTTTGTACATTGCCCTGGTGTAAACGATATTTACATAAATTATCAACTTGTAATTAAAATAATTGGATTAGATTATACATAAATTCAGTTGGCCAGATAAGGAACTACAGATAATGAACAAATTTTTGTACGCTATCGTTCGAACGTGTTTGGAGCACTATGACCTAGTTTCTATTAGACAATCAATGTTTTTCTTTTCAATGGAGGAGGATTCGACGCGATAGAAGTATGATTCTTAATACAATGAGACAATAAATAAAGACTGTCTTGAAGTTATTTTAATGTTTTGAATCATCAAGACCAGATGTATCAAACGCGATGTTCAGCCATTGTTTGAAAATGTGTCCCAGTAGCTGACGAATGAGAGTATGTACTACTTGGGCTGTCTAGTTACAGCGGTCAGTGGTAATGGATACTTTTTTTAGGGGGTGGTAAGTGGGATCGGTAAGGGGGTACACTCGTAAAATAATTGTCAAACCAATTCTAAAATAGCGTTATACCATTATCCGTTTTAAAGTAGGAGAGCTTCGAACCGTTAATACCGAGAACAATTACATTCTAATTTTCCTCTCAGTGCCGGCGACCAATTAGTCGGCTCTGACAAGTATCGCAGTTGAACTAAACGCGGATCATTTCCGCTTTCTTTCTTTTGTTGCAGTGACCTCTGGGATCCAACACAAATATCTAATATTAATTAATAACGATACGGTCGATGATGATTTTTTAACGACAGCGAATGGGAGATGATGCGCCAGGTCGCACGAGCCGCGTCGGCACTGCCGCAGGACTGTCGCGGGGCCACGACACGGGAGACGCCGCCACCACAGACGAGGACACCACCATCACCGCCAATACCATACTTTTTTTTTTATCTTCACCAACCGAGTCATCGTTTTCACCTTCCCCGGCCGAGCCAGGGTCTGTTCGAAACAAGGGACTTTAATTGCCCGTGCGCGCGAATTCACTCTCGACATGAAACACGCACACAGCCATATACACGGGGGACACACACGCATACACGAAGCAGCAACACAAATACATACACATAAAAACACACAGGTGCACGCGTATGTATGGATCCGCATAGATACGAGTGACGACAATATGAGGAGTACAGTGAAAAAATTACAAAAAAAAAGAAACAGGCGAAAATACGAAATTAGTCATCACGCAGCATTAATGATTAAAATAATCGAAAGCATTTCTTAATTTAGTTGATTACTTTTGACCATTGGCGAAAATACATCACGTTAAAGTTTACGATATTGTACTGTTACACCCCGCACGAAACACTTTTTTATTCTCCGCAAAACCCATTCCCATTGACCGTCATTCTCCAATTGTCGTATATATATGCATATATATATATATATATATGTAGCGCGCCAAACTTTCCAAACTCGTCTTTTCGAGTGGGGAAGCCGAAAGAAATGAGAGGTGAATGCGAAACGAGGGCGCAGAGATTGTACTTCGACTGCTGGCGCATCGCCGAGGAAACACAAACAGACACACACACACACGCATAAGTATAAGTGTAAACGATAATAATAATAATAATAATTACATTATTATTATTAATATGAAATAAACTATTGTATTAGGTTTTACATAGTCTTTCGTAGCTGGGAGGAAAGGTAAGAAAGGGATGGAGAGCGAGAGGACGCGTGAAAGAGAGTGAGTGAATGCTCGGTGAAGAGACTACGTTTTTTTTTTGCTTTTTTGCTTTTTTTTTCTTTTATTAACGGATTCAGTGCCAGTGGGAAATGTTAGTTTCGGGGGGTGAGAGGGTCGAAGGCGTGGGTAGAGGGCGAGAATGTGGCATCGGGGTCGGTCCGTCATCTTGGCGGCGTCCCCCTTTGACGATCGCGGTACTTTTTAGCCATTTACTGTCTCATTATTGCTATGTGTAAGGATACGAGTAGACGCATGAAGAAGCGTCAGGAGATGAGCGAGTAAAGCGAATTCGGAATATAGGCGAAGACAAAAAAAAAAGAACAACTACAAACAAAAGCCGAGGAGGACGACATACTGCTGAGAGAAGAAAAGGAAAGAAAAAAAAGGGGCAGAAGAAAGGGGGAGGTAAAAAAAAAAAAAAATATAAAAAGAAAAAAAAAAAAAAAAAAAAAAAAAAAAAAAAAAAAAAAAAAAAAAAAAAAAAAAAAAGAATAAAAGAGTCGAAACGAATGGAAAACAGTGCCAGGGAGGATCGCCGGCCGCGGGCGGGAAGTCGGCCCTTTGCGGCTCGCCCGTCTCGCAACAGTTCCATCGTCGCTCTATCGCTACCAACTATAATAAACTACTTTACTACTATTGCTACTATTACTATTAAACGGATGCTTGTCGAACCGTGCGAGATGAAGCCAGGCAGCGGCGGCCCACCACTATCTTATATGTATAACGATTTTAATTGATATCATGGAGGAATAAACATTGAAGTGATTGATAAATTGTAAAAGAACAAGTGTGTACTCGCGTCGTAGATTTGGCGACCACGCAAACGTGTGTTCCTTTGACTGGTTCCACAGTTTTCATTCATTCGCCCCCCCTTCCCAGGACACACGCACACACACATATATGTATATATATCATATATGAAGTACGCGGCTGATTCGTCCGAGTGTCAATGTCGGTTTCCCGGGGATCGATGGGTGAGAATTCGTTAGGCCTATAGGGTCGCTGTTGCGATTGCGAAGGCGGACGGCAACGTTTGCGCGCATTTACTTAAATTGAAAGTTACACGGGGGTGTTTTTAGACATTGACGATTTTGTTGCTATCAACACTAGGTGTACACGGGTCGATTACACCCCGTTTTTTTTATCATATTTGGTCGCGTCGTTTGCCGAAATGGTTTTGTTTTCTTCATAACTTCGATGACGTCGAGTACTCGCAGAAAAGCATAATGTCATATAAACGATATTCGGAAAAAAAAAAGTAGAGAAAGTAAAATTTTGGTCGCGTTTCACGTCGCAACATCGCATCTAGTCGTTGACTGCGTTACAGTTTTCTCTAGTCGGAAATGCTACATCCAATTCTTCGGGGGATTATCGATAAGAGCTGCAAAGTCGAGAAACTATATTGAATTAAAAGGGTTTGAATCTTTGTTAGGTCTCCATCGCTGGCTTCATTAAAGGATTTGAAATTAGAAAATAGTTTTTTTTTTGTGTGAAAATATCTCGTTTTTTGTTATTTTTTTTCGTGTATTACGATTGCGCAATTACGAACTGCAATCAAACGTTTAACAAAAGTCATATTATCAAAAGTCGGCGTTTCTTTAATGTAAATTGATAGTTTAGTCAATGAAATGCGCATAAACGGTGCCGCAGCACTTTTGGCTACAAAGAGCGTTTTACAAGGGCCTCGTTTAAAAAAAGATCGTCGTCGTGGATCGCTCGCGCGTTCGAATGTATTTTAAGCATGGGATTTGCGAGAGTTAGAAAGAGAGAGAGAGAGAGAGAAAGTCGATGCGAGGGCAAGGGAGAAGAAAAGCGATAGAGAGATGCTAGATAGACGGAAGAGTTTGAGAGAAGCGGAGAGGTAATCTGATATAGGTGGCGCTTTGTGTAACGAGAGTCTCTCCGGATAAATTTCTTTGCTTACGCCGAAATTACGATTTTGTTAAAAAGAGTAATAAATTTGTATAAAGTGGTGTAAAAAAAGTAGTGGTCTTTCGTTTCCCCTGGTCGATCGACGATGACCCCCTCTATAGGATCTATAGATTTTGTCGACTGGTTTCGGGATGTAACGATTTTAGGGATCCGTTTTTGTTTGCTTAGTTTTATGGTTACCTATATAGCTATATAGTCGAAGTAACGTATATATATATATATAGTTATACTCGTGCATGATTGGTGCAGTTGGAAAGGCAACCCCGGCATCAATATTTACGTAAACTTAACCTATTTCTCCGCCCGCTCCTGCAGCTGTGACCAGAATGGACCGATTGGGTACAGATGACAGTAGGTTACGGTAGGTACATGAGGGAATGCAATATTGACAGATGTCACGCTTACGATAAATCACGTGATAGGGAATGTACATTTCAAATGGATATTCAGTGACTTTTCATCAAATTTTGACGACTGTGGTGAACGAACGATGGGTATATGTATAGTATATTTGAAACGACATGATAAAGTATGCCATCACAATTTTTTGAACCGACTTCAAAAAAAAAAGGAGGAGGTTCTCAATTCGACTATGTTTTTTTTTTAATTTTTTGACAGATCATACTTGAGAGAGGTGGTCCTATAGAAATTTTATCGAAATTGATTCAGCGCTTTTTGAGGAAATCAACAAAAACAAAATATTGTCTACACAGACAATGTTTTGGTTTGTGGTTCCATTCGACAATACAGTTTTGATGAGGACTTTCAACCTCTGTTTTAACTGCCATCACAGAAACATTAGTCAAGAACAAAGAACATTTTTGACTGCGTGTCGTTCGGAAGTTGTTGCAAAGGAAGAGAATTAAACTGTCGTTGGCAGGCACCGACTCCAAAAATAACTGATTAAATAAATTGTAAAATATATAAGTGTCAATAATTTCGTCGATTGTCCTTTGAAGTAATTCAAATATTATTTACTAATTTTTAAAATAAGTTTATATAGTCTTGAAGTCGGTTTTTTCCTTTTTTTAATAGGAGTATATACCGTAAATATAAAAAATTCAATATGGCGGACACTTCCTTTATTTTAATATATCCCGTCATCACCACCACTGGCAATGTAAGAGAAAAAGAAAACGATACTGTTATCTTATTTCGGTTAAAATAGAGGAGCGATACATTGAAATGAAGGTGGTTAAAATAAGGGGGGACTACTGCGGCATTGCACAAAAAAAAAACGATAGAATAATCAGAAACAATTTTTATAACTAAATATACATTTTTTTATTTATTTATTCTACAATTAAAGAATATTAGTACGCTAAGAAAATGTACGCTTTTCTTGGACGATCCAGTTTCTTACCGTTTGAATACTTTTATACATTGGGGCTTTTGTTAAAATTGGTCATTTACTAAACGCAAAATATTATACGATTGATTATATTAGTTTTAATTCTATTTTTCATACTTTGTAACTTCCAAACCCTAACAGCCCGTGTCGACCGAAAATCGACCAAGAAATTGGTCGATTTGTGCAAGGAATTGATTCAAAATTGACCGAATGCCGGGGACATTTTTCGTAAAATTACAGTCGACTTTTTCATTGTTAACCGTCAATTGACCGAAAGCAGAAAACAATTTTGGTGAAATTTCAGCTGACTTTATTATCGACCGAATGTTGACCGATTTCGAAGGGATCACACTCAATTTTCAGTTGACTTTTACGAAGTTGACCGAACAATGCTTTTTGGTTGAGTCGATAGTCGGTCGATTTTAGACGGTACGTTTAGCCCGTACTATTGTTGGTCGATTTTTAGTTTACTTTTACTAAGTTTGCCAAAAGTTAACCGAACGTTACTTCATTAACTGGGTCGATAATCGGTCAAGTTTGTAAAAGTCGATCGTGAATCGACCTAAACTATTGCTGGTCGATTTGTGCAAAAAATTGACCGATTGGTTTGGATGGGTCACGTCGACTTGAATTCGACCCAATATCCTGATATTACATGCAAAGTCCAATGTGCTAGAAAAATAATATAACTGGAGGGATACTATACCTCCGACATATTTTTTTTAAAACATGAGAATTTCTAATTTTACCAGTATTACAAATTTTTATCAATTATTCACACGCCTAAAAAAGAATTAAATTTTGTAACGCGGTTCTAATGTTATTGTGCCTCTTGTAGCTTTTTGCATCAATAAAGTCGCAAAGGAAATCTTTTATGGTACAAACCAAAAGTTTCATATTCCATTAAATATTTTCACACAGATAATGGAACCACCATTTTGGATTTTACTTTAATTCTCGAATTCAATGATCGTCAAATGTATACGCCATTTTCAATTTGCATATTTCATATCACACTATCGTATATGTAGAATTCACTGGCGTAAAACTTAAAACATTGACGAAGTCTGCAGAAAATCGATACTCCCGATTTTTAGTGAATGCCGCAATTTTCAAAATGCCGCAAAATTCAAAATGGTCGATCCAATAACGGAAATGTAAAATTAATCAAAATTAATTTTCGCAAAAACTAAACGACGGAAAATGGTATTGTTGTATTATATAGTAATCCCAGTAACAAAAAAAAAAAAAAAAAAGATTGATAGGTGAAAACTTGGATTAAAAAGGATTAAAAATGATTAAAAATGGATTCATTTCTTCTACAACGAATACTTCTGAATTCTTGATAATCCAAGTTTTGATGTTTTAATCATTTTTTTTATACTGTGAACACGATTGTTTTACATTTCATTGTTTTACATTATATAGGTAAAAGATAATAAAAGATTGTTAAAAACTTACCTTTTTCATTTAATATCTTCGAAAGATGAACGTCGCGGTATATGTGACGGGCAGAAAAGAAGAGTTTTGTGCTACAGTGTCCTACGATTACTTTATTATAATTTAAAAATTATATTAAATATAATAATCGCATTACCGTGATCGTTCATCGTATTAATAATTATAATGTATTTATCAGCTAGGATCTCGTTAATCGTATATTCATCGTTCATAATAATGTCATTAAGAATATTATTACCGTTATCGCGGGTGTAATCGAATTATTAGCAACATTACAACGTGTTTATGATCCTATGAACTTGCGATCGTATTAATAAAATGTACCATTTAACGTCCTCTTTTATTCATATTTGTCTCTCTCTATCTCTCTCAATCGCTTTCTCGCCGCCTCTCCTCTTTCTCCACGTCGCGATATAGACATATACTTGTTCACTCGCTCGCACGCTTAACGCACATTCGTTGCACACGTCCCTCGCACGCTCGACACCCGCCTATACTCGTTAAATTATTACTTATTACATACTCTTTATTCGCAACGAATACATAAATTCGAAGATTATCCGACGCCGAGCACCCGCGACGATTGCGGCAACGACTGTTTTATCCCGATTTATTATAATCATGTTTCAAACGCGACTAATACCGTCGCTTCCTAAAGTTTCGCACTCTCGAACGTTTTGGAAAGGGTTCGAGACTTCTGCTTCGAAGTTTTCCGTCGCGGAAAACACAATGCGGCTTTAGAATACTGAATTATAACATGAAGGTATACGGGGTAAGTACTTGAAGCATATTTAAATCAACGCAAACTTAATTTTCCATTATGAAATCACGAATTGGAAACAATTTTTGGGATAACATTGATGTTCACGTGCTCATCCTTCATGAATTTCCAGAACTACAGTGTTTTTTCGCAGTTTCATAAGGTGCTTAGAACTTTAATGGCGAGCATTTCAAGTTGACCAATGAGAGCGCTCGAAAGCCTCCCCCACCCGAAGTCGAGCGTAACGCGGCGCCAATAGACGTGCGACACGGGGAGTATAGTGGGGCGCTCGAACATTGCATTGGTCAATCTGCAATGCTCATCATTGGAATTCTATCGGTCGGATTGAAATTTAGCAAAGTCTACTACTTTTTAAATTTCACGTACAAGATGCACGCGAAATACTTCCGACGATATCTGAAACACCCTGAATGCGTATCGTCACTTCAAATATTTAAAAAAAAATAATAATTTTGAACAAATTCATTATGGAGTTCCGCCCATTTTGCCCACAACATTTCTCCGTTTCGAATTGAATTACGCGCAGTGTCTACTTAGAAAAATCGATAAAAGTACAAAAGCTAATTCGACAATTCAGAGTAATTCAATGAAATTATCCCGGAGAAACAGTGTGCAGAACCGAACCTGGACAATTTGTTGAGACTGACCAGACTGTACAAATCAGTTTAGATAGCCGCTTATAGATCTAACGAGACTGAAACGTCTAGCTCTAGTATTCGAGTCAACTCGATATTATCGAATCGAAAGTTGAAGCACCTCGAGCTGGACAAGTCCCCCCGTTCGTATGAGTTTTCGTGCATTCTAGGGGACTTGTCCAGTCATCGTTTATTTTTCCTTGCGCTGCAACGCACTCGTTTCTTCAGATGCATTACTGAATCTTCGTCGCAACCAAAGTACAATGTGTTTTGGGTAAGTTTCGTGCTTAACTTTGGGTCGAAGAATCCAAAATGCTGATACAAAACAATTCGAGTTCTGGGATATACAGGCCATCTGGTTCTGGACAATCGACTCGATATCATGATTCAGGACTAGCTAAAGCAAATTCAATACACGCAGATATGCCTCGGAACAAACACGTACTTTCTACCGGAGAACAAGAGCGTCATGTCGGTTGGCGGGAAAGGAAAATAAACATTTATTCTTTCATATACAAAACCTCCTACGGTATACTTCCAATTAGGTCTCTCGACGTGGAGAAATTATGCACGGACACAAACGATTGGCGATATGAATTACATAAGAAAGTACTCGATCTTCCGTGATGATTCTCGGCGAAATTAATCAGCACTGCCCCGTCGTCGAAATTCAGAATCTTATACACTTTTATTGTGTGGGCGCTCGGTATTTGGCTCCGAAGTTTTTTTCTTCTTCTTTCTTTCATTTAACTACAGTGAAAAATAATCGGCGGCACTTTAAGAACTGGATGCGCGGCAGGGTGGACATGTATACCGACGGCGAATGTCCGCAGCGACGCTAAAACTGTTTTATTTACACCCGGAGAAGAATTTGCGAAAACCAAGAACGCCATTTTGTTTTTATTATCAAAGTAGGATGAGGTAGGGCGCGGACCACTTCGGCATCCGGTGAATCATTTTCTTGATTGTCAATTTGTTCGAAAAGTAATGATTCGATAACGTGTATACATATATTGAAAAATGGTTTATTTCAACGCAATCACTTTTGGACTGTATACTCGAATACGGAAGTCATAAGATGTATAAAGTGTCGTATTTTTTTTTACAGCGTAGAACAAAAAAAAAAAAAACTGAAAACCATGCATCCAGTAAATGCAAGAGAACAAAGAGTAAATCGTACTAAAGTGCGATACAGTAAAAATAATATATATTATTCCTATGGAATTTTCAAAATTCTTGTTTTTGAGGTTAGGTTTTCGTATCATCGACACGCTACTATAGGGAAAGGGTTAGACTAGACGGGTTACGTTTAAGGTCAGAATTCATAGTCAATCCTTTGTTTTTTACATATACAGGTAAATATAGTACTTACTCTTAGAGAATTCCGTTTATAGACACAAATTTGCTTTTCATACGACTCAGCTATGAATTCTACGCACCAGGCAGGGAAAACCTAACCTAAAATTCACGTGACAACAAGTCCGTAACGAGATAAGTAAAATCACGTCGGTCGATGGACGTTCTTAATTTTCGTATGCTCCTTGCCTCGGTGTGCCCAACTTCCTTTAGAATTTGTGCTCTCTTCGCAATGTCTTATATATCGTTTAAAAGAGACCGCGTTTTTACTGCATGATGCAGCAACAGGGATTGCTAGAAATCGCTGTGGTAGTGGTTGGGACGTCCTGCGGTCTGCTTTGACGCTGTCGCTGGCGGTTGGCCACCCTGGCGCATCTGTGCTATTGGTTCTCCAAAGAGTAGTGACGCGACCTTTTCCAAAAATTCTTGAAGAAGCCCTTCTTCTTCGGCGCGTCATTTGTCGTTTCGGCGGCTGAAAGCGAAAAGAAAAACAAATTATATTTTTCGTTTATCAAAGATCCATATCGCGAGAATTGCGGCGATGATTTTGTATACAAAAAGTTTCAGAACAATTGAGTTGATGACCATTGTCCATGATCACTACCAAATGCTGATCGTCCAAGAGCCTTTCCAAGGTTGCATTACAAAATTTGTTAAATTGTCATGTAAACAAGTTTAAATTACATTTTACTTTAAAAAACAAACATGATTTCTTATTGTTTTATTTTTATTATTCGGAGAAAATAAATTTCCAAAATGGCGGATACAAAGTGACGCTAAAGTGAATTATTATTTGTAAAATTGTAGCTATGTGTAAAGTCACAAAAATTAATGGATTTTTATAAAATTTAACATCCACGGGTTTTTGGAATCGCTAATCATAAATTTCAAGTCAAAAATTCAAAATGGCAGATCTAATTCATGGTCCCAACAACCCCAAGTAACAAGTTTCAAATAAATCCGATTAATTTTTGATAATCTCCTCGTCCGACGTGTTGAATTTTCGAAAACTGACATCGGATTCATAAACACTTGGATGGAACACGTCTATAATATTGTATAAATAAAAATTCACTTTTGTCGCCATTTTGCGTCCGACATTTTGGAAATTATTTTTCGTAATATCCCGGATACCTGTCTAATATAGCTTATTCATTTTTGTTGATTGATAGATTGAAAATAAAACAAAAAATTGTGTTTTTTTGATATAATTTAAAAATTTTTTAGTTGAGAATCAAGAAAATGGGTCTTGGCCAATAAAAAATGGATATTGTAGAATTTTTCTCATGGAGTTGAAATATTAAAATATAGTGTCAAACATCATGAAGAAAAATTTGTACATTTGGTGCTTAAACTTTAGAGGACGGCAATCCCACTATTCTAAACAAAACATTTATTTTGGTCGCCATTTTTAATCCACCATGTTGAATTGCAAAAGTCTGATTTGCAATTACCGACCTCAAAATGTCACCCTGCATGCTTCATTAACATTATAATGCTTTTTCTTTTATTCAGCAACTATAACAATTTGCATTCGCCATTTTGAATTTTTGAAAATCGAATAACTATTTTATAATGAGCGATGTCGAAACATAATAGAAATGTTTTTTTCCAAAATTTTTCTGTCAATTTTGAGTCAAATAATTGAATTATACAGACACGATTAAAAGTTGATAAGAGTCAGTGGAAATTAAATGCCCGCTATTATTGTTTTCTCACAGTTTCAACGAAAAACCCGTTCATTGTTCACACGTGAAATTCGTCAACTTTTTAATAAAAAGCATCGCAATAAAGTGACAATTCCTACGATATCACGTTTGTCGCGCGCGCTATACCGGCGCAGTTCGCTATTTCAGTTAAAATGGTCATTTACGATTTTACGTATGCATTGTGTAACGCAGGCAGCCGAGGCCTGCCTTTGAATATGCTGCTTGAATGGCAAACAGAAGCCTTTCCGGTCATTCCACGGGAATCGACGACGTATTGCATAAACTTCGATCGAAAAAAACGATAACGATCATTTTCCCTCATCAGAAAAAAAGTCCCCGTATAATTATATATATATAGGCTGATGATTTTTCTAAAGTGGCCGATGTGGAATTTCCCACCATATAGCTAAATACATGACACACGCGTCGAATTTCGCCGTCTTGTGGGAATTTCTCATTTTTCAGCTTATTTTCGGAAATGCTCTAAGAAAAGCCAATTGCGCAGACCGCGTCTAATTTTAAGGTTTTCAACGTATATATATATATATATATATATACGCTCTTTCTCTGTCAACAGGCCGGAGACGTGACGAAATTGTCGAATTTTTCATATAAACTTGGGATGCCCGAGATTTATTGTTCATGAAGTTTTTTCTTTCTTTTCTTAATGTTTCATCAACTGTAAGGAGAATTTGTTTTGATATAATTATATCTGGATCATATATATGTTCCAAATATAACGATATATAATTGTATATGGATTTTGACCTGATATAAGTATACATGTATATATATATATAATTTTATCTTTGGTACATTTTGGGGACTGTCCAGAAAAACGTTGCGAAGCAACGGGGAATCCCCTCTACTATCTTCGCCCCC
>JAPYZR010004739.1:0-11784 GCA_030522945.1 Trichopria nigra | reverse complement strand
CACGCTTGCCATGTAATCCGGGTCTGGCGAGTCGCCGGGTGATGCTATGCGAGGGCCTACGGCCCTGTGACGCGCGATATTTCAAAACGGGCGTTACATGACTATACCTGTAATAACCCTATTTGAAACGAAGAGTTTTCTCAAATATTGGGATAATAGCGCTTTTATGTTTAATTACCTATTTTACTTCTTAAATTGTTCACGAAAATAAGACCCGGTAGGAATAAATAGTACAATCTACATATATATGTTCACGAGCATTCGAGAAATACTTAAAATAAAACGAATTAGGTTGTTAATATTTTCTTTTTTCTTATGCTTTAAAATTATTATTATATTTTACTACATCATTATTTTTGTCAAAAGTGTTCCGAATGTAAATGGAAACTGTAAATGGAAAATTCGATACGCGAAGTAGCGAAACGTACGCTATTGAATAAGGTACCTAATATTTTTCTTTTTTCAAAGCGACTGTTTTATTACAAGGAATATGAGATGTAGACGACTTTCTCATATCATTTATTCTCAGATATCTTTCCACAACGCAAAAAGAATGTTATGTAATATTTCGATAAAGTTAATTAATATATATATATAACTTTATCGAATGCTACTACGAACTGTCCACAACATTGGTAAACATATCTAATTGAAGCGACTCTCTAAATTTCTTGGAGTGAAATTTCACTCCATAATATAAGAGTGATAATTGAGCTACTCTTGTAAAGGAGGGAATTTTCAGAGTGATATTTCACTCTGTTTGGAGTGTAAATTCTCCAACTCACACCAATGTAGAGTACATTTTCACTCTTAAAGAGTGAAATGTCACTCTATAAAATTTAGAGGGGAAGTGAAGAATATAAAACAAAACGGAGAGAGGCTATTGTTTTAAATGCGCGGGATTATGATTACGATTTCGTAACAACATTATTTGGTTCTGGTCCTCATTATCGAGTTTGTTACAGTAATAATAAGTTTTGAGATCGATAATCCCAGGATTTCCTGAACTTCATTAAGCTGTATGAGAAGCCATTATAATGAACGAAAATTAATCGTATAATTGTGCAACAATTACGAAGTATTGAATTTGGTTATCCGAAAAAAATGACACCCACTTTTTTCATGAAATGTCGACGTTTCAGACCATACACTGAGTCCAAAAATGCAATAAAAAATTTTCCGGGATCTTGTACGTACGTACGAAGGAGAAAAACGCGTTTAAAATTTTACATGCACTTAAATCATCGATATTTTTTGTTTACTTCTAATTTGCGATGCCTGCACCATACATTTGGCCATCCAAATTAATATTTGCCTCCTCCTCTTCCTTTCTGATCGATTTTAAATCTAATCGATTTTAAATCTAATCGATTTTTTGAAATTTCTAGAGTGGTGTTACCTCTTAAGTTAGGATAAGCAAGCTATAATATATACCAGCACTTTTTGAAGATCTTTTAGAGTTTGATACCTCTTCAGGGAATAAAATGGTGGTGCAGTCAGGTTCTAAGCTAAATAGTGTAATCATACTTAAGACCTTAAGCCACAGTCGAAACTTACAAACAAAAAAAAAATCAATTGTTTATTGTTTTATAATTCATGCTTCGACGTGTCAATTCATTTATAGAAATCAATTACGAATTACATTTCCTTGAAATTTATATAATTCCAGGTAAATTTTTATTATAAATTTATATATTAATTAGATTATTGTTTAAGTGAAAAATTGGAAAGTGTGAATTTTTCTTTATTACCAATAAGCAGACGAGGAAGGTCATGAAATTTCTATCAATGCGATAAACGAAAGTTGATTGTTATAACTTTACAATTTCACGCTGTAAAAGTCTTTGCGTCAATTTGCAAGCGGCATGCGGAAAATTGAAGTAGCAACACGAGACAACGTACTATATAGGAAATCACTCTAAAATAGAAATACTAGAAACAATACGAAAGAATTGGCTTTCTATATTTGCGACAAATAATAAATCCTTTTCGGAGGGAGTTTTTTAGTTTTTTGAAGTACCTACATTCCATACGTCGATAAGTGAATTCACGTCAGGTATCCCTGCAACGATATGACGCATTGTTAAAGGCAAGGAATTGTGGAAATGGAAGTATTGTTGTATTTTAATTGTTCCAAAACTATTTTTTTGACTCTTAAATATTGAAGTAAATGAGAGTGGACTTTTATATTATACGATTCAATTGTCGTTTTATTTTAATATTAATATTAAATGAATATTCCGTTAAAAATTGAATTAACGAATAATAATAATAATAATAATAACAAAAATAATAACAAACGAAAGTTTTGATTAACTTATATGAAGATTGAAGTAGCAATTTTTTCAGAATATTGTCAGAATAATTAAAAATATATTCTGATGAAAGTATAAATATAGTCAATTAATTATTAATTATTAATTAAAATAATGCGAATCGAACAAATTTCTGTTTGTTTCACAAAAGATGCCGAAAATATTTTATATGAAAGATTTTAATTAGAAAAGGTTTACTTTCGAATATTTCATAAAAAATATTCTAGAAATATACCGAAAAAAGTTCACTTGGTTGATTTTATATAATATGTAATGACATTCACTAAGAGCATTAATATTTATTTCTATTATTTATGAGACATGAAGATTTTATTGTATTAGAATATTCTAAAAATATTCCATTTTAGAAATTTCATTTTATATCGGAAAATATATATGGTTACAGAATATTAAAGACCAGCCATAATGTTTTTTAAATACGATAAATTTTAAATGTTATTCAAATAATATTAGAAAGAAAGAATATTTCATTCTTAGTGTCATAGTATTCAGTCGATAAAGTGACTTACAAAATTTCGTTAACTTATTCGCACTTTTTACTCTTCCATTTGTACTTTTTATACGAATATTTTGGAAAATATGTTTCATAGGAATTTTTGCAATATTCTGCTGTTATGTTGATCGACTGAATATTTTTTAATATTGATAAGAATATTTTTTCTTCAATGAAATATTAATTTAAAAATACATCAAATATTTAAATTGTAGCACAAACGATACATATTAAGTACTAATAAATAATACGTTGAAATATTAAAAACAATATTGCTGTAAAAAAACAAACCTGATAAATAAGCCATGTGTATTAACATGACGAAAGCTACAAAAAAAAACTTTAACGCCCTGTGTGTGACGACGTTACTACTTTTATTTGTTTTTAAAGGTACAGTGCAATATTTTGAGTAGTCAAAGAATGCCTTAACGAAATAATTAACTTAATGTATCTTTTTTTAAATAAAAAAAAAAAAAAAAATGAATAAAACGTACATATACGTACAATATAAAAAAATATGTAAAAATTGTATTTTTTGTCAATATTGACATCATCGATTAATCGATAATCGGTCGATTTTAAACGCAATTTACGATACACATAAAATAAAAAATACTTTTAAAAAGAATGTTTCTTCATATTTCATTTCATTTCATTTACGACATAACAAGAAATAACGGAAAAAAATTATAGAAGAAACAAGAAAAAAGAAATTTTAAAAACTTGATTTAATTTAAAAAAATGTTGAGGACATGAAAAAATTATTCTCTTTATGTTGTTTAGGCAATTTGCTGCTTAAAGAGAGCCCACTATTTGAATCCATTAGCACTGGGACCGTCGTGCAATCTAGGTCTTGTTTTCCTGACGACCGGACAACCAGCATCGGCTGCTATCTACTTATCCGCTGCCATTATAGGCGGACCAAACGTCGCCATGCCCTACTTGTTGTTAGGACGTGAGTAATATAATGCTTTTACGATGCACCTAAATTACACCTGCGATAGCGATGCACTGGTATATGTAATTCCTAAAAGTGTCGTGACGACTATGTAGCTGCGCGCGAAATTTGTTTTTATAGTATAATTATTTAACGTTAGAGATTTCTCATCTTATTGCACGCGATTTGGCCTTTGGCCCATGTGTCGAACCGTACATTTATTTTTATAGCTGTATTTGTCGCAACGACAATGTTGACATTATTACAATTGTAAGTTTTCAATGAGTAGTATATTTATACTCTCGACTGTTCTTTCGTAAATTTTACCTTTTTTTAAATTTAAAATTTCCTATACTGGAATTATCGTTTTAAATTATTACAATTTTCATTATAATTTTGTGGCGATTATTCGATGAATAGAAAGATTTCAATAACAATTTTTTTTGAACATTCGACAACATGGCCGAAACGTAAACGTGTACATTTTTAATTTGTTTTTTAGATCGTTTATCGCCCAATACTATTTGTAATAATTCACCAAGTAGCGATCAAGAAAATCACAATGGTTAAAAACGAACATTTTTCCAACAATTTTTTTTTTATTACAATTTTTATAAATAACATTTTTTTAATGATATTTTTTAAATGACAATATTTTAAATAACAATTTTTGAATGACAATTTATTTTATAATAATTATGTTTTAAATAGCAATTAAAAAAATTCATTTTTTTAAACCAAAATATTTATGGAACTATTTTCTATGTTTCTTTCTGAATATCTTCAGTGATTTTGTATATACTGAACTTATTTTAATATGCCAATTTTATTATAAGACCATTTTCGGAATGTAACTTTTCTGCCATTTTGTTTCTAGTCTCTTAAAATTTTCCTCCATTTTCGTTAATAGTTTAATTTTCTTCTTCTCAATCCCTTGATTTTTCCGAGGATCGAAATAATGAAGGTGTCGATGGGTCATGTTTCAATATAAACAAATCATAATTGAACTTAATCGCGGAAACACGAAACTCAAAATGGCTGTATCAAAAATGGTTCCTTACAATTAATAACTAATTCAAATGTTACTTTTGGACAAGATGCTTTATTGAACATCCGATAAAAATTATATTCTTTTTTTTTTGTATTAGTCTCGTTTGTGAATGTCACATCGATTTAGAAATTATTATAAAAAATGTCTACTAGTTGTTTGCAAAATAAAATATGAAAATCAAAACTCCTAATTGAATTTTCCTGAAACAAAATTTCATCTCTGTTAAAGAGGTAATATCGCTCTTAAAAAGAGTAAAATGTAAAATATTTACATTGACGAAATCCAAAGTAGGCATTTATAGAGTGTACATTTGAAAACAAAGAGTGCTCCTTAAGTCCTCTTATGCGTCGATTTCTGGGATCTTTTTTTAAGTAGTTCTTTATGGACTCTTTTTGAATTAATCTAAAAATAAGCTCAGAAATCGATGCATAGCAGGATTTAAAGAGTACATTTTGTACTCATTCTGTCCAACATTTTACCAGTCCCGTTTGGGCTGTCACGTAACATTCACAGAAAAATCTAAAGCTTAAAGAATTCAAGCAGAACATTAAAATGATAAAATCGGCTATGATATTAATTTTTAAGTTCTACCTAACTTTTTTGAAAACTTATGTTTTTTTTTGGTTTGATGGTTAATAAACATGCATGTTTCGTGCCATAAATAATAAGTCTCGAGAACATGGAGAATTGGTAAATGGAAATGGTCTTTTTTAATAAACGCACTGAATTTTCACGAGGTACAATGATTCCTCTTATATATGCTGCTTTTAATATAGGTACGTGAGTGTTGGCATTACATTTCGCATTATAATTTTCATGAAGCTTCTATTCTGTCAGGGGTATGTATACTGCCAGGGGTCGTCTCGGTGGCGCAGGGGCATTAAAAAGAATATTATTCCGTATAGGAACGATGAATATACCGCACTTCAAACACCTTTTGTTCTATTTCACATTGGCTCAATGTAGCAAAATGCATTCAGAATAAGAATTCAGAAGTTGAAATATCACGACCGCGTAACTCGCGAAATTGAACAAGCGGGATATTCCACAATGACTTATTAGAAAACTTTATAGGAAGTATAGTATTTGAAAAGGACCCCTACTTAATCATTTTTATAAGGTCATGTTGCAGGGCCACTATTTGAAACAATAAAATTACAGCTTACATGAAATGTAAAGGTAGTGTCAAATCATGGCATATATGAAATGTAGAGTCGTAACGCTTAAAGCAGTAGTTATTATACATATATGTAGTAAATTGAAAATAATTTTACTAATCTGTCTTTCCAGATCAAATTTTGTTGTTGTATTTTGTCTTTTATTCAACACTAATTTGTTGTAAACATGAAGTTTGCATTTCAAATCTTGATACCATTGTCTCTGAGCTGAGATATCTTGGTGTCGCCATTTTGAATTTAAAAACGCGTGACGTGATATTTATAAACATCAAAATTTAAGGAAAGAATTTTTTTTTTTTTTTTTGTTAATTGACTTCTAAGAGGTTTCGAAACCTCTTCTGTAGAGAACGATAACGTATTGTGATAAAACGCCTATCAGATTTCACAATTCACGATAATGCGAATGTCAATTTTTAATAAAATTTTAGGAAGTAATAAAATTGTCTTATCGCGAGCATACCATTGATCGCATTAAATTGCTGCTTCCGACGGGAGGAAATTGACTTGAAAATATAGTTATTATACACGAAGTGCTTTCGAAGAGCTTGTAACGAAATTGTCAGTCTCTGCTAATCGCTCGGATGAACGATATTACACAATAAGTTCCGACACGACGTTATATAGAGTTAGCTGGTGATGATAAGGGAACGGCGTCCAAAATGCAGCAACAATACACTTTCATTTTATTTAAGTGGCTCTCAAGCAGCTGAACGACCTGGAAGGAGCGGATAATGCTTTGGAAAAAGCGCACTCTCTGGCCCCCCAGGACCCACTAGTGCTTATCAATTATGCAGTGATCTCGGATGCACGACGTGTCGCGGATAAGACGCGGGATATCTTAACTAGACTAAACGATATTATGGCTGTTATAGAAGTTGGGCCTCAAGTGAGTTCTTATTTAATCATGTATATACATTTTAAAATGGGTGAAATTGAATTTTATTGTTTTACAATAAATGTCACGTTGATAAAACTTTATTGTGTAATAAACATTTAGCATTGTCTATTTTTGCATTATTATTTTTTATGAAGATCGTAGTATATCATTCACTGCACTTTATATATACAAATGAACCGTTTTCGTGTGTGTTTCAGATAACTCAGATGGCCAACAAGCTGTCGGCTAAAATACGCGGCGACACTGTGCGTACGGGGGAAAAAGCGACACTGGCCGATGACGAAGTTTAATCGACGTCCGTAAACCAAATGTGGGTAAAATAAACAATATTGAAAGAAAATCAAGTCACGTGCAATATATATTATGTAAAATTAAATCCTAAACATATAAATAACAATGCGACCCCTTATAAAGTTCCGATTTGTTTCACGATCAATTGTTTTGTTAATTGAGTTTGAAGTTCGCGGAACTAATTTGCATTCTAAGCGCAGGTACATTGTACTCAAATCCGCGTATATATATATATATATAGAAGAATTTATTGTTTCCTCTCTCGGACCTCATTTTACGATGGACGATCAATGGAATGAGGCTGCCACCTGTGTAATACCTTGTAAATACTTAATAATGAAATTCGCCTCCAAAACAGCATTATTCGAGTAATCGTTTCATCTCTAAAAGCGCCCTTAATTCGTAACTTATTAACGAGCATATTACGGTAAGTTTATCCGAATTTTAGCTTAACCTAATTATATTGGTATACTAAATTGCTCGTTCATCGTTGAAGTTAATAATTTAAGCACTGAATTAATTTTAGTAATAATTGAAGAAAATTAAATAAAAAAATCTTTCAAATGACAGTTTGTCCGATAGGAGATGCAGATGCCATTTAACAGGTGATGAATCAGTACAATACAACATGTACCAACATTTTAGTCTTGATTCTACTTTAGCTATTAGATGTGTCTACGCTAATTGTACCGCTATAACAGTTCTAAACATTGATTTAAATCATGACGTCGACAATACCTCTATGATTATGGGAAGTTTCAATCCTACCTCTGTGACCATTCAGATAATCATACCAATGCCTGGTCATGAACTTACAGCTATGGACAATCTAATCAATGCTAGACAAGTGTTCCACTGAATGTTTGTCAGGTTTGGACAATTACAGGTTTCTGATCGTTCACGAGTTACAAAGGTCTTTAACCCAGGTTCACAATTTCGTCCGTGTTAGATTGCATTATTTTCATCACTAATTATAGTTGTATTTCTTTCAGTTATTCTTATTGGTCGATTCTTCAAAGGACTTGAAACTTATAGCACATAATATATGACTTTAGAATAACGCTTAAATGATGATAAATCTATTTATGTATGTGAATGTTTTGGAAGAATCTCGAAAAATGTCATTCAATATTATTTTCAAAATCTCCCTGAAGTGCATCATATATACTTTCCAAACATCCTTAAGGATGTTTTGTAAGATTCTCTGGTGCAGCTCAAAATATTTAGAAAGTGTCTCGGAAATATCTAAAGTATGGCTCGAAAAGGTGTTTTGAAAAGACGTCAAAGTACGTCCTGCGATTGATTCAAAGGTGTCCCATAAGTGAAAATATGGTATCACTTATATAAGTACCTTGGCAAGGCGAGGTTCAAGTGTCGCATATGTGTGTATCATGTGTCGATTCGTCTCAATAGACTTACTCGAGGAATACCTACGCACGAATACTTCTTGTGGGACGTAAATAAAAATATAATTTCTTAAAGTATTTTTGCATCTCCAATTGTATTTTTTTTTTCATATGGGTAAAACTACATCTTGTCTAGAAATTCAGATGTCTTTTCAAATTTAGTTAATTTCCACTTTGATGTTGATATACTGATTGTGCCATGAGGTATCCCTTAAAAGAGAATAAAATATAAAAAAAAGAATAAATTACATAAAAGCATATCGAAATATTGTCCAAATTCTTTTTGAAGAAATGAATACGCCCACTTGTATTATTCGCCTAAAGTAATTGCTGGAACCAATATTAAAAATAGGCAATTCAGCTTGTCGACATCTTTATGTGCTTTTTATTCTGAACTGGCAATTTGGTAAATCTCTTTGTTGGCTGAAAAGGCAACATTTCCAATAAATCATGTTACATTGCAGAAACTCGTACGTATTTAAAATGGACCAGTGCCAAATGCAAGTTTGATATTTGCGGTATCAAATACAGTACATGTATTGTAACAGTAGTATACAGACTATTTGGGCGGCTGACACGACACGTTTCATTAGGTCAGATGATGTTTGTAACTTTATTTCGCGACTTATTTGTTGACTCGAAATTTGCAAGGCAATCGTTGGAAGTGCACCTCTTCTGATGCAGGGAAAGAGATCACCTGTTGAATTCGATATATAGTGATATATAGACTGATGGCTTTATTACCGTGTGCCAGTAGTGTTTCTCCAACCGACTTTTCGCGTATTCTGATCTATCTATTTATTTGATAATGCAATTCAATGAATCTTCTCCGTAAATCAAAATTAGTAAACTTGGCATTTTTTTTTCAATTATATTGTACTACAATGTTGTAAATGGTGCTATAAAATATTTGACTAATTTATTAGCAACATATATATTAATCATATTTTTCGAAAATAAATTATTTATCAAGTTTGTCGGCAATGAAGCATCGACGTAAGTTGCATGGATTATGCAAATGTTATGAGCTGCATTTGCTCTTGGAAAACATGAATTCGTAATGCAGCGTTAAGTATACCTTGTTGGATAAGAATATACATTTTATATTTTCAGTATTCTTCAAATAAACGGACAACATGATGTTTGCGACGTGATGTATGGCCTGCGAAAAGTGCGAATATATATAATGGAAGAGACGATGAGCATGTAAAGAAAAATAATATTTTAGGAAAATAAACAGGGAAATTATTAATGTATGTAAATATATTATATATAGTAGTTTCAATATGAATATTATGATCAGAAAAACTTGATAGATTATATACTTTAATATGAATATATATATATATATATATATATTTATTATTAACCCATTAACCCCCGAAGCGGACACTTTTTAAGCGACTTCCAATGATATTACCTTTAATGTTAGCATTTTGAAAATTTACATTTTAAATTCTTTATTATCAAACGGATATCATAAATCTAAAGGAATTCAAATTATTTGTTCGTTAACCATCAATCCTCGGCCATTACAAATGAAAATTTTATTATTAACAATCGAATGTAAGATAAATATAGTAATTACATACCTCAAAAGTCCTCTAATAAAAACATTCATGAAAATTACATAGTCAAAATATAAATTGATCATATTGCATCCGCCATTTTAAATTTCCTCGTTTCATCATTAGATTTTTGTAAACAGAGTTTTCAAATTTAATGCTCTTTAATACAATTATAAATATGAATGATAAATATGATGATTAGGAAATAATTTTTATTATTTCAATTTATTGTAATTTAGAATTTCATATCAAAATGGCGGCTATACTTGCATCCTGCCCCGCTAATTAGGTCGCTGCACCCCTGGTAGAAATGAAAACATTTCTTAGCTAATTCTTAGACAATTCAGATATTTACCATGCTAAAGGCATATAGGAGAAATGGATAGTGTAAGAAAAAAATGGATAGATTTCTACTAGGGACTGCGTGTGCGGAATAGAGCTCTTGATTTTTGTCTGAAACTAAAAAAACCAACATTTCTTTTAAAGCTTTTGGATAATAACATTTATTTGACGTCGAGGTATATGAAAAAAAGTTGCAATTGCATAATGTTTCTTCACAATTTATGTATTTTTCGCAAAAAATTCAAGAAAATTTAATTATATTTAAAACTTCCAGAGAGAGTTTATCTTTAACACTTTAAAGAGTCCATATTATTCATTAAATACTTCAGATATCAAATTAATATTTTCAGGGTATATATTCTTGAGGGGATACTCTTAGCAATCGATTGACACTATTTCCAGCAATTCACTTTCTTGGACTCTTTTTTTGGACATTTGGACAAAAAAAGAAGATTTTTTTGGTAAAATTTCTTTTCCTCTAAAAAAAATGAGTTGAAATCGAAAATAGATACGAGTGCGAATAATATATGAAATTTTAGGATGTTATATTAAGTGATGACACTCAAACCCAGTATATATATATATATATATATATGCCATTATTCGCTTCGTTATTACAATTTATTTTCTTAAAATAATCAATATGTTCAAATATAGACTATGTAGATTTTTTTTCGAGATTTTTTTAACGAGATTTTGTTACGGAAGATCAATTCATATATTCAAAAAAAAGTGTCAATCTGATCTAAGAAGGTCTCTTATAAGTAGCTCGTAAATCTTCTTCACGTACAAAAAGTTCCGATACAGAAGCGTCGAATCATGGAAGAATATGAGATTATCGTCGTTGAAAATGCGAATTCAATAATGCGATGTCATTGAATATTCCAAGATGTTTAAAGGTAATTTATTATTTACAATCCAATATCGTAAAATTACTTACATCCGAATAACCTGTTGTGACATCGATAACTTTCTTGAAATTAGTTCTACTGGTTGATGAATTTGCTTGTTACGTGTACTTACCAATTTAATAATTTATATGATATACAATATATTATAAACATATTGTATATTGTTTTATATGATAAACAATCACTATAATATACAATATAGTATAATATAAATCGACTATATTTGGCAAAATACAAATTGGATCTCTATATACATTTAAATAAGTACAGATATACCCTGGTAGAAAATTTGAACATTTTCTGCCCAATTACCGGCCAGTTTTTCTGGCAGCTGGCCATATACTGGCCATCTTTTATGGCCAGTTTTCCTATG
>JAPYZR010004738.1:0-18338 GCA_030522945.1 Trichopria nigra | reverse complement strand
GATTTGGTTGTGTTTATTTAACATGATTCACTTTAAATAACGCGTAGTATTTGATTTATATGTGAACAATAAATTTATCATAAAAACGAATTGTTACAACGTTTATATTCCAACATATATTTAGCGCACGAATATTGACTTCTAGTACTCAATTTTGACAATTAATTTTGATTATTTTTCTAAGGAAATTTATTCTTATTAAAACCTAAATCCTAAAACAGATTAACCGAATCCAAAGTACGAAATTGAACATTATGAAAAAATCCAACAGAAGTTATCTTTAGCAAAAATATGACCTTTATTTTCACATCAATGTAATCGAAGAATGAAATATAGGTTTCATAGAAAAAATGGTTTAACGTAGATCCTGGTCTCCTTAGCTCTTTCAATAAGTTCACATTACATAAATAAATGATAATAGCGTGTTAGATTTAGTGCATATGTTCCCTTTAAAGCATATAGCATATATGTTTTTATATCGACAAAAATATAAGGTAAATGTACATATTTGAACTTAACCCCTAACTTATTTCTCTTCTGTGCCCGACGTTGAAAAGAAAGATAGTCACCTAAAGAAATACAGATTTGTCAGGTATATATTAAAAATTTTCCATTTGTACAGTGCTCCAGAGAAAATAATAAGAATAATGAAATTAAAAGTTATCTCTATCTGGAGATAATACTCTGCATATCGAATCAATAGTGTAATTTCCGGATATCTCGCTTTGAAAGCAAATCAAAATAAAATTTGCAGAGTTGCTATTTCTTACAAATCAGATAAATTTATTCATTTAAACTAATATTAACCGCGAACTCAATTCATCAGTAAAGTACGGTTTCACGCGATACTCCTTTCGTAGTCAGTCTAAAGTTATTTTGTAGCGTGCGCTCATCCGCTTTATCGAGTTCCTCGTTCAAAGTTGCGGAATTCTATTTCACTATTTTCGCTTCAATTTGGAGAAGGTCCGGAGAATCGTGCGGATCTACTTTGATCAACATGTATGCTCGACTAATTTAATAATCTTAAGGGCTTATGTGTATGTGTACTTTATATATAATAGTCATCTCTTTTTTGTTTTACAGATTTATTAAATAGCATATGAAAATAAAATTAATATTCATAGTTCAATAGTGCGTAGCGTATATTTATGTTTTACGTGTAGAGGTAGAAACTTGACAAATATGTCATATATTTAAAATTTTATTATTTCAAGCAAAGTTTCAACAGACATTCATAAAATCGAGTACTCGGTATATGTAATTCAGCAAAAAAAAAAACATTAATTTAGTTAAAAATAAAAATCTTCTATTCATAATACGAAAGTCTGCAGTTAAAATTGAGCTTATCCAATCATGAGAGGGGCATTATACTGCTGCAAACCCTGGTAAAAAAGTGGATAGAATCGTATAGAATCGGATTTAAATTCTATCCGGATTTTAAAGAAACGGATAGGAATGGATACATTTTCTATACATTTCTATTAGTTTCTTTAAAATCCGGATAGAATTGGAATCCGATTCTATACGATTCTAACCACTTTTTTACTAGGGAATAGGAAAACATAACCGGAGCTATACATAATACATTTATCGAAACCATGATATAAACTCATGTGTTTGCGATGACGTAGGTAATAATGCAACTATCAAATAACAGTAATTTGATATATCATATAAAGCATGGGAAACGATATGTATAGAATAAGCTCAATGTGATATATATAATGCAATGTCACTAAAAATTAAGAACCTCTTGAAATTCGGATAATTTTGGAATACTGCAATTTACTTTTTGTTTTTGTCCTCTACCAGAACAATACAAATTTCATTACTGAATGAATGTCTTGTTAGGTGCCATTTTATATTTGGTTCTAAAGGGAATATAAAAAAAATATAATGTCGACATATATATATTGATTTGTTAAATTATGTTAGTAATAAAATAAATATTCACAAATTGAGAAGTTGATATTACTTCGGTTATTGAATTAGGTATTATGTCCCATATCCTATTTTGAAACTATGATTAACTTCGATAATAATAAATAAATAACTGTAATAAAAATGATACATTATTTAGGATATGAATGTTAAAGTTAAACAAATTTTTTGTTAGTTTTGTTAGTTTTGCTAGTATATATAATGGATTCTAGTGATATTGTTTATGAATTTTCCAATTTTAGTGGCCATTCATGATTCTTAATCAAAAGAAAATCGAGTTCTCTTTTTGTCGAATTACTATTGTCCAGTAAATTTCATATTTTCATGTAAATAATAAAGCCCCATAATAATGTCCCATGCAACACTTACTGTTAACCGTAGTTGTTTCCAGAATAGTATGTGAATCACGTTTGGCACTTACCTAGAACAAAAATTAATGAAGTGTATATAGTTACAATAGTGTGTTAATATATTGACGGATTAAAATTGTGGGTCTTAATTAGTTGTTTGTAACTGTATCTGTTTTAAGATTAGAATATCTCAAGCATTTTATGAATATTGCATAAATTAGAAAAAGAAAATAATTTAAAAATAGCTTAATTTAATCAATAATATAAAGCTATGGTTAAGCAACAGATCTCAAATTATTTATTTTTCAAGTTATTCATCTATGACCAAAACCGTTACGTGTATGTTTCAAACTTCCGTAATTAGAAGTTTCAGCGTAACGTTTCAAAATCTTACTAATAAGTATAATGAATTATACTCATTAGCGAGGTAAATTCATCGATCGCACTGGTAAATAAAGTCATTACCAAATCATATGAAAAAATAGCAATAGGGCAGCCGCGGATTCATATATACCTTATTAAATATTAAGTAAGGTTATAGAAGCCTAAGATCGTATATCATGAATGCCTTGCTTCTAGTTATTACATTGACCTAATCACAAACATTCTACAGTACACAGTATATGATTCGACGGCTTCCAAGAAATAGAAATTATTATTACAAAAAGAAACTACGATTCAAGTATTTTTAAAACATAATTTGCTTCTGAGAATAGCTGTCGTATAATTGTATGTAAAATATGTCAATGTCACGATTGACATCTGATTCTTAATAATCTTATGGCATTTAGAATATAACAAGTATATAACAGTCGATAAAATAAGGAAAATGTCTTACTCGTCATATTTTGGATAATTTTAATGATTGTTATTTTTCAAATTTATAATTTTTAGAAGCTTGGTGTAATATGTATGTCCATACATATATAAACTTATATATGTATACAGGTTGTTACGGAAATGTACATTCCTATGTAAGATTCAATCACATGCAAGGTGTCGTGGTTTTGCCTTACGCGACTGTAACTTGTTAATTTATATTTTCCATGATCACGAGTTCCATAACAAAAGAGAACCTTACATATAATAATACATTAAAACTTTAATTCGATAAGCTGGTAAGTACGTGGTAATGAAACAAAATCTAACATAACGGCACTGATTTTGCTAAGATATGTCAACTTTGCTCATTTTAAGTGTTGCTTTGATGTGTGATAATATCTCATGAATAAAAAAAATATAATTTGCTCTTAAACATTTTCATTAACACGATGGACAAACAGGTGCGCGCGCCTTTAGTTCAGAAATTACAGAGTAGGAGTAATATTTACTTTAATAATTAAATAAACAATAAATAAGGACATATATATACTTCATATTCTTGGAAAAAAATTATGAATTAATCTTGTATATTTTGTAATGAATGTATACTATATATGTCATGAACTTTAATCGAGCATAATCTCAGTACGTACTTTGCCGAAGGGCGAATAGTATTATATTTCTTTAACAGTAGAGATTCATTTGCATTTTTCTTCAGCCATTATCATACGTATTCATCAGAGCCACTTAAAGGAATATTTACAATTTTGAATTGTAGTCCAGAAAGCACGAAAAACTGCTATTTAACAAGTAATAGTGTGACATTTACTCTACATCACATCATTAAATGTATTGATAACAGTTAATTGATAATTAACTTATAACAATTGATTTATAAAGAAGGTAATTTAAGAACGCCACATTTGTTTTTGTTAACAATAAGTAAACATTAAGGAAGAAAATTTAAAAATATAATCACCTGAAAATACTTTAAATCGTGTTTTACTTTCGAAACAGTATACCAAGGAAATGTTTTTTTCATTTTGTTGCAAATCATGAATTATTCAATTACTGCGCCATAGATGTCAATAAGTTGCTCGTAAACTTTGAAATATTTAAGAAATCATTTCGATTTAAATGTCTTTTTTTTTCTTTTTTTCTATTTAAACTTTCCACCGAGATAATCTGTATTTTTATTTACAGTTTTATCATTTTAAAACGTGATGTATTGGGGGTTTAAGTAGAACAGTTAAGTAGAACAATTTAGATCGGTCGGGCAGAAATCATTTAATAGAATAAAAACTTTAACTTAAACTTTATATATATTTATTCTACGTTTACAAGCTTTGGGCATTTTCATATTATGGTATGTATTCATGAAATTGTAATCAAATCGTCTATTTGATGTGATCATTCATTATCTATAACTATAGCGATAATATTTTGTTCCGAACCGTACTTTATATGGGAAAAATTTTCTTGATTAAATGTTGCTCTACTATAATAGGCATATCAAGGCCATACTTTCATTGTGAGAAAAATTGCCCATATTTACGGTAAAATGTATTATACTTTTTAAATGTTCACTATGTATATGATAAAAATTGCTATTTCTGCATGTTCCTTATAGTTAGTTGCACTATAAAAAAGAGTAATTGCACTTATAGTAAAACCCTGTCGTCGGAATGTCAACTGGCGTGGTAAAATATACAAGTAAATTTTTTATCCGTGCACATGTAAAAATAATACATCTTCGTATGATAAAAATTACGGTAACAAATGTAAATGTCCTACTTCTATAAGAAAAAAAAATCAATTTTTATATTCAGTCGATATCTTCGTATTTTCTGTTGCCATCTTTTTTCCATCTTTTTCTTAATATGATAGAAGAAGAAATGATAGACACGAAACAAAACTTTATAAATAAGTTGATGTGATAGAAAAAATAAAATCTCACAATTCCTAACGCTCGGAAGCATTCTACAAACGGTATATCATAAACGAAGGTTTTTTTTTTTAATTGTTCGCTTATTGTTATCGTAACGTGCATGTAATACGATGATGACCATTTAACGACAATGTTAGAACGATTTATATAGGATTATTTAGTACATTGCAGGGAGAGTAGATCTCGTGCAAACCATACCTGAATCTGGCTACTTATAGCTTGCTTATTTCATGTCCTAAAATCGATGAGCATTGTATTTTTAATGGGCATATTTGCCGAAAGGAACGCTTCATCGCGATACTATTATATAGCGACTGGCTGATTATCAGAGACATTGAAAACCCGTAGGATCGACGCAAGCGATGCCGATGTCACCCCGTCCGAAGTATGAACGTCGGTCATCAGCTGAGCGCACACGCACGTCGCCGCTGTAATTGAGACC
The DNA here is from genome assembly GCA_030522945.1 of Trichopria nigra. Taxonomy (NCBI): domain Eukaryota; kingdom Metazoa; phylum Arthropoda; class Insecta; order Hymenoptera; family Diapriidae; genus Trichopria; species Trichopria nigra. The sequence goes on along the minus strand of JAPYZR010004738.1, from coordinate 12,835 downwards.
GAAGCACGTGGTTTCATCGGGTTTACTCGCATACGTGCTATACACTCGGCCATGCAATTGGCTATGTATACACGAAGAACAACCGGACGGCCAAGTCCGAGGCGGCAGACTGCCGGGCGGCTGTTACCTCTGAATTATTAAGTTCACTGCCTATCCCATGTTAGGTGTATATCCATACCAACTAGACCCATACAAGCCATGTACAATTATTCGACTTTCTGCAGTGTTTTAATTTGGTAGTTCTCCCGAGGCTTGTTTATTCCCGGCTGTGACACATATTCGAAGAAAAGTTTTACAATGAAATTATTGTAATCCTTCGCAATGATAGCGAGTTGATTTTGAGACGCCTATTTTTGTTTTTGTCTGTAAAATTGTCTAAATTAACTATAAATGTGTACACAATGAACGTTCGATGGACATACTCGCCAGTGACAACTGGACGTACATTAGACGTACGTGATCTAACTGGGTTAAAATGTCAAAACCAAAATACATAAGCTTCAAATGGGCAACTTGAATTTTAGAATAGATTAAAATGGCAGGTTCAAAATAGCAATAACAATCTAGATATAGTTCCGATGCCTGTCTACTATCTCTGTTATTATTATTATACTTTTTTTTTCATTATCATTATAAGCGAATTATTATGAATATTGTCAAATATGAATTTTTTATGACTACTTAATATACTACAAAATATTTCTCGTTGTGATGTTATATTTGTATACAGCACAGCAGCAAAATTGTTCAGATTTCATTTTTGGGAAAATAAAGTGATTTTATTATTACTTGACTTTATTTATTGTAAATTCTTAATAATTATATTACTTTTATTAAATGAAGGATTTGTTCTAATTGAATTAGCTTTATAAATGATAATAATTGTATGTTATATTCGTAAATCCAATTTCATCTCGACGCCCAATTTCAAATTGAATGACAGTGATTTTAAATGATTATTGTTTACTTTCGTAAATTAATATAATAATTATTTCGGTTATCAAATTTTCAATTAGTACAGTGTATTTCTATATAATATACTCGATTCATTGGCACTTTTGTTCAATTTAAAATGATTCATGAAATAATGAGCAAAAATAGAACAATGTACATATATGTCTACGAAGGCATTTAAAATGTTTCACATTTCTCAAACTAACTGAACATATTGCTGAAGTGTTGTGTGCGATATATTGTATATAAATTACTAACTTTAAGTTTGTTAATGAATTTCGATGGCGCAGGAACAGACAGTATACTGTTTTCTAACAAGTATTGTATTCATAGCTTTTACACACGCCTTAAAATTAGCATATAAAAAAATATGGATAATTAAAGCAACTTCATTCAAAAATTTGCTCTAGAAAATAAAACGTTTATCGTGTCTTTTGATTTTCATGTCTCCATATTCAAGAATGGATAATGGCGAACTGGAACTATAAAGTAATGAATAATTGAAATGATGCTTACAAAAGGCGGAATAAGATAGTACTTTGTGAATGAATGAATTGTTTTATTCATAAAGCCGGAAATTAAGTAGAATCACGTACATAATGAATCGATACTTCCTATTTATTTATATACAAAATTTTCTGTAAAATTGTTTCGTCCAGAAATTGAATTAGGTATTTCTCGACATTAAAGATGTAAGAAGATATATATGCATGAAATAATATCATTCAAAAGTGAAAATGAATTTTGTTCATGAGAGGAAGTTTCCACAAATAAGAAAAATAATCTGTAGTATGTACAAAAAATATACTGATACACATTTTGATTCGGTATACGCTAAAGATGTGCCAAATCATATCTGTAAAATTTGAGGATATATTTCTGTAAAAGCTATATGTATAATTTACGGGCTTGATGAAGAAATACTTAAATTTTTGGCTGACGCTCAACTGACGCGCATAATGCAAGCGCGATATAAAAAAAAGTTTGGTGTATGATAATGATAGAGGATGATAAATATGACTGGTAATAGTGTCGAATGATGCCGTATTATGTTGCGTGACAATGATGAATATTTTTGGATGATGACCGAAAATGGACGGGTGATGATGATATCGGGGCTTAATTCAAGTTGATGACGGATGAGTTAAAGACTGATGTTGATGATGATGACGAACAATATTACCAGTCGATGATATATGTATTGATGATAATAATGATGACAGTCGACGATAACCAATAATCTTTATTATTATCTAACATCATAATTAGTAATCATCATCCAACATTGTCATCAATCGTCATCATCCGACATCATTATCCGTGATCACGCTCCATCATCATTATCCTTATCCAAAATCAAGATCCATCGTTATCAACCGGCATCATCAACCGTTCGACGTTTACGTAACTAGATTTTATTACAATTGGTTGATTACCAAACTGTGCTGTGTTGTAGCAAATGATAGCCCGTACGTTCTTCAGAATAAATCTGTAAATTTAACTAACAAAAAAAGTATCGATAATTTTTTGCAAAAAAAAACCGAAAGCATATTGGTATAGTATCTGTCGCTCCGTTAGTTGATAAAATCTGTAGAATTTTCTGTAGTATTGACCGATTTTGTGTAAAACAGAAGACGAAAACGTATTACTAAATTTTCAATAACTTTGACCTGTGCTCGAAACTCAATTTAAACTCCTGAGCAGTCATATACCGAAAATTTGATATATTTCTTAATTTACCAGAATAAATATATTTCACATCCCAAATTTATGATAACGAGTAATCTATCAGGTCTAAATCGACTATAAATTAATAATAGCTGATAATAATGTTCTTTTATCTACGGATTTATTCATTTTGTATACTGATGTACTGAAACATTTATAAGCGAAAGTCAATATGGAAGTGAATAAATTTTGTTATTATTTTAAAATTTAGCGCTTTCAGTTCTAAAAAATAATGTTTTTCTACGTATTACAAAGAAATAATGTTGCACGCCATTTTCTATCTTGATTTGTGTTCTAGCTTGCGTATGTAAAATGTATCATTCGTAAAATGTATCATTCATATGAAAATGATTCAAAAGTGCTATCAAATGCACAAAACATAACGAATGAATGCCCCGTTGTACTGTGACAGTACAGTCTCAGCTCCAAAAGTAACTTGAAAAATTGAAAAGATGAGAGAAAATGCGGAACAATTCTCGGTATGATCTCTTCTACAATCATAGCTTTCGATGTGTGGAAAATCCAAGGTACCCGGCTATACGCATGACGTGTTGAATTTTTCTCTTATTTATAACGCCACCATGTCCATTAAGGATTGTATTCCTTTGTTTGCGGTATTCAATTGTACAACAGAAACGATGAGCGAAATGTTTTAATGAATTTCGTGTTGAAAGATGCCAAAATCTGGTCAACTAATCGTAAATAATACAATTTCATTGATGATAAAAACGTTTCGATTGCTTTACTTCGTAACTATAATATTATTTATTTAATAATTTAATAATTTATTTAATGAAAATAAAAAATAAGGGTTCTTGTAATTAAAGGGGAAAATTAGTAGATGCTTCAGATGTATACGTCAGCTTATTTCATTTCAATAAGTTGTTCGTAATTTTAAAACTAGTATACACTTTCATATTTATGGAATATATATGGATATATATTGTACATGTTCCCGACAACTAAGTATGTATATTTAACTATTATGGTACAGCGATGTTAATCATATAAACAACTACAGTTATATAAACAATACATTCATCAAGTCGTCAGTAAGAATAGGGTCAGTTTTCGGTACTTATGTGACCTAATATGTTGCAAATCCTGCGCGTAAAATTTGTATACTTGATTTTATAAAGAATTGATTCATTTTTCAGATAAACAAATGTGAGTGACATGTAAGGTTTCACCTCGTTAGAATCAATTCTTCGAAGAAATAAACGCGAATGAGTATTCGAAACCCCTGTAATTCAGAGCAATTGCATTACTATATCGGCATGTAAATTGTCTTCGTGAAAGCTAAAGAGCAAGAAGAGAATAGCAACTAGATTAAATAAATTAAACAACAAGAATAAAAATTAATTAACCAAGGGAACTAAATGAAAACCGAATTGACGTGACAGGAATATTAAATAATTGAAGAAACTAAATATTACAAGAAAATAAAAAATAATTTTAAAAGTACAGAAGACAGAATATCAACACAATATTTTATTATACTTTAGCGTGCATTCTTTACAGAGATTGCACGTAGTCGCTTAAAATGTTTAAATTACATGTACATACATTTCATGTTTTAGATGGTCACGTGTACATGCTAAATTGAAAATTCCTGTCATACTAGAGTATATTCCCTTCTTACGCTCATATTGCCCTTCAGTAAAATTCAGAACAGAACTTTAGAACATAATTTCCATAAAAGTTCAGACTGGGATTACAAAGGATGTCAGCGCTTTATAAAATTGCACGTTATCATTTTTGTGTAACGCAAAATTTAAATATTAAAGTTCAATCGCAACATTACCGTACTATTTTTTAGTGAAAGTGCCAATTATTAAATGATATGTGGTCGTACATTTTAATTAATAAGTAATACTTCTAAATAGTTGGATGACATTTTTTCTATGTAATTTTAAAACTTTATATTCATCAAATACATTTTCTTCAACGCCTTCGCGGGGAGTTCGATTTCTTTCACGCTATCTAAAATTAGAAGTACTCGAAATCGCTTTTCCCTCAAGTTATTTAAGAAAATATTATACGGAACATGTTAGGCAACATCATCTCCGACATGCAAGTGAGATTGTCAGCACTTGCATCGCTCGCGTGACAAATGTCTCACTTGTTGCGAAGGAACGTATATAAGGACGAATACCGCAAATTAAAACAAATTATCAAGAATAATAGGCAGATAATAAAAAACAATGTAAACATCTCATAAAGCAAATGTTCCGAATTATGACCTCGTATATATACTAATCTCTATCGTGTTTTCTGCAACTTCTATACATGTGCAATAGATGTAATTCGTTATAAACTGATACGAGTAGTCGCAATTTGGAACATTTTCCTTACGAGGAAAAAATGTCGTTCACCTTATTGAAGTAATGTGAAAACGATGTCGGGTGGGTATAAGCCAGTTAGGGTTAGCGGTTTCCCATATGCTACGAAAGTGCAGACCCGCTGATCAGAAAGAGAAAGAAAAAGAGAAAGAGAAAGACAAAGAGAGATTTTATTTTTAAAGCAATCATCACCTACGAATTTTTTATTCTAATTTTCTTCTAACAATTCCATTTTTAATTTAATCAGAATTATAAATGAGTAAATTAATTTCAGAAGGAATGAAGCCTCGCAAATTTTCTGGCAATTTCGTAGTGAACATTTCAGAATTTTAAGGCAAATGAAATTTGTTGTACCATCTCCCAGCTCCTCGAAAAATAATTAATAGCTAAAGAATAAAAAAATCTGTCGTCCGACGAAAATCGAGTTCAACAATGGCGTGAAATGCCCGGCCGATGTTAAGTCTCTGTAAGCCTCATAATACTTCGGCGCAGCGAGACAGACGCGCGAGGTAAAATACGCCACATTAGTAACACTCGAGAAAAGTCCAGGGATCAAGAAGTTTCAGCTTGCGTTTAGGTGGCTCGCTCGTCGGCTCGCCAACTCGGCCCCAAGTTTCCACGCTGGTTTAACTGCTCGCTCATTCTCACTCTTGCAGACAGTTCAGGTCGTCAAGGGGCAACGAAGAAAGGTAGGGGAAGAGAGGGGTCCTCTTCACTCGTCTCTACTTGCCTCCTCTTGCGTGCCCATCTTTTCGCAGATTCGCAGAATAATTTATTACGTGCACTTTTCTCTTTTTCATCACGTGATAGCGGGGTAAGGAGGTAGGAAACAACGAGCAAGCTTTTGCAATTCAGAGATAAATTTGGTAATGCAGCAAAACACTGAGCAATCGTTTAAAAGCGTCGGGACTCAAAGTCTTATCGCGTCAGAAGACGCGGAAATGACGGGTAATATTCTATCACAGCTGGTGGAATTTACTAAAATTTATTATCTAATGAAGATAAGAAGTTATGGCTAAAATAGTTGCAATGTCACGATTATCATACCATCAAGAAAATATATTCGGATACTATATTTTTCTTTAGAAAATTTTTTTTCTTACACTATCCATTTCTCCTATGCTTTTAACATGGTAAATATCTGACTTGTCTAAAAATTAGCTAAAAAATGTTTTCATTTCTACCAGGGAATGTGTGTGTATATGTATGTATGTGTGTGGGTGAGTGTGTGTGCGTGTGTGTAAACCTTCGGAATAAAAGATAAATCGAAAATAAATGTTATAATCGGCCATTTCGACGTATTTTAATTCGCGTGCTGGTTAAGAAAATAGCTAAAAACGTGATTTTTTAGTTTTTTTTTTCGCAATTACCTTCAAAATTACCTTCATACATCAGACACAAATGTTTCAAATAAAGAAAATGCATTTTCCTCGTAATATCAATGGTGATAGATCAATTGAAGTTTCAATATAAGAATAATCGGTTTGGCATGTCCGATTTTAGCTTCTATAACATGTTTTCCAATTCTGAAACTCAACCCACATGATACACCCTTTACGTAAATACGGACCATGGTATACCCTTTGGTACGTATTTACCGTAATATACGTAAATGCACTGCAGATTAGTTAGGAGCGATTGAGGCTCTCGCGTCTCACTTTCAACCCTCGATTACGCACGGAACGTGTCGTTGATAATACGTAACGTATAAAAGCATTTTTACAGAGAATTTAACGCTCTATTTTTTTTTTTTTTTTTTGTTTAATTTAAAACCATTTTTGATACGATTAATATTTTCAAAGATGTAAGCATAAACTATGAAAAACATCACGTTTATTAGTGTTTGTTCAAGATGACGCCTTCAGTGTCTCCGACTGCCAATTTTTATTATAGTAATTTTCATAGTTTTTTATTATAGTAATATATATTATACTTTTCCGAAGTTTTACCGCATTATACTGGTCAAGAATTTTTTTTTTGTTTGTATTTACTTTCATGCAATAGTGATATTCGATTCTCAATTATAGTTAAAATGAGTATCAGGCTTGTACGGTTATATCCAACAATTTAACAGTTAATTAATTTTCCTTAACTGTACATAATTTCTTCAAAGGTTTGACAGACTTTGGCAGTTTATGAAAACAAATCGAAAAAAGCAATAAAGTAGCGAATAAGCCCATGAATGACAAGTTCGCTGAGCGAAATCGAAACCGATAAGTTCACAGTTTGCAGCGCTCGTTTCATCTATATGAAGAACATTTGTCATCTCGCGACCATGGAAGTACCGGATAAAACCATTCTCCCGTACGCTCGTTACGGGCATGATTGCCCACTATGCCTTGGCCAATCGATATTCGAAGACACATCAACTGGAGTATAAAGATCCTACAATAGTATACGAATAACGTGTCTTAAAATGAGGCATTCCATTATATAGATGTGATAAAAATATAGGTTCGGGAAAATAGATCGAGCTCTGTTTTATTATTTCTCATAAGAAGTGTCTTGGTTAGATACGTTAAAATTGGTTAAATATTAATAGTCTTCATTAACAGGTTATTTTATACTTAGAACGCGTGAATAATACATTTTCTTATGACACAAATCTACGTTTAAAAATTATACATTTTGTATAATGTCGTGATTGGTAAAAATAGTTTCAAGTGAATATAAAAGTTTCTGTTTTTTATCAAGAGGCTGAACTCAATTGATAAGTTCTTCGTCGAGTACTCCAATTTTTTACAGTCATATCCAAATAAATTATTTTAGTACGCACATCGTTAATTGAAAAGCTAAATTCTAAATACATTTTAATCACTTTTGGAAATTTTTTGTATCTTCTAACCCTAGGAATATATTTGCAAGATTTATTGTGTTTTGAAACTCGAGCGAAGGATAATTGTAATTTGAATCCTGACAGGGGATGCAGAGTATTTTTCCGCAAAGATGTTCGAAAAGTTGTGCATACAAATCACTGTTTCTGTTTGTAATTCTGCGCGCAGATGTTGTTTTCAACGTCAGATTCAGAAACGCGTAGATCTTACGCTTTACGGCACCGCCGTCTCGGGGAATTTGCTAGAAAATCTGCAATGCTCAACACGTCTGATATTCATGCCCGAAAATACTAGCTGAACGCCGAGCTTGACCGGTGGTTAGTGCAATAATGTGCGATATAGAAAATTGCCCTTAGACACTGACATGAATATATAAACATTATTCCGCCGCGGCACGGAGCTTCGATATGAAGGACCTCTATAACAGTCCATTGAAGCACGCATCGTCGAAACCCGGATATAGAGATGTAACTACCGGTCGTAATGTTGTCACATTCTCATATTTCCATTTTGATAACCTATTACTTAAGAATAATGTTGCAAGATTTCGTTCTAATGATGATCCAAAACCTTGACAGAAATTTTTATTAAATTCGGTTCCCTATTAATTTCGTGTGGATTTTATAAGATGAAATTTGTTTTTATCAATCTGACTATTAAGATTAGTTGGAATTCTGCCATACAATACAGAAACAATTCTCCATTTCATCCCATGATATATCTTCACTATTTAAATATCTATATTTTCATATTTATATCATCTTTTTATTCTTACACGTTCAATAAGTTTTATATTAATCATTTGTTTTTCTTGTAATTAATTTTGCTTTTACCGTACATTAGAAAAAATTTCTATTTATTATTCATTTATTCTGATGTATCGAAATTTTACATGTTATTACTTTTCCATATCCAGTTCCGTACATAGATGCATCGTTTTTTTATTGAATGAAAATTGAGATTTAATATATATGGATCTTTTGTACTTCGACCTATTAAGTACGTCATAACAGTATTCTGTAAGATATAATTGAGGATTTGGAGTCTTTTAAACAATGTGGCAGATTGTGAAAAGGGTAACCCTCGTAGCATCAAACTGTTACGGAAATCTGCGGTAGGTACACAAATATGCGCAATTGTGTACATAGATATAAACACATGCGGGAGCGCCAAAGGCCTCGAGCGGGTGCTGCCAGTTTCAGGTTACGTGTCGTCTTTGCAGATTCTCCCGAATACGTATTTCGAATTCCGGCGCGTGTCTAACCATCGCCGACGTGCCATGCGTTATGTTAAGCCGTGCAGTTAATTACGTAGATAATTTTGAATCCTGGAATCGCGTGAGGTACACAATATTGTGAATTTCCATTTCCTTCGGTTCTTATTCAGTATTCGTAGGCCTTCAATTGTACTGGCCCATTAAGGGATTGTAATAGGCATACGTTCATTATATTCTATATTTTGTAAAATTTTTAAATGGCGAACATTGTAATGTTTCAACCTAGATTTTAATATTTAGAAGAAAAAAATTGTTACATAGTTTTCTATTATTATATTAAAATTTATACTTTATAAATTAAGTATAAAATCATGTTCTTACTCGAACACTATAAAATTTAAAAGAGGTATTTAAAAATTTAACGTTTTCGGTCCAGTTTTGTGGACATTTTCTGAAATAAACATAAAATAAATTCCTTAGAAATAAAAATGATATTTATATTCATTTGAGATATTCTAATGGAGACAAAAATTCCTACATAATCGTAACGCCACCATCAGTTTAAATTTCTAATACTATGCCGATTAAATGATTAAATGAATACAATGCTAGAATAAGTCTGTCAGAAGGGATTCTACATCGAATAAATTATATGTTACTATATTATAGGATAGACTTTTTTTGAATGTCAACTTATATTTAATGAAGAAAACTATTCAAAGGCAATGAACTACGGATAATTGTTTTTCAAAATTGTATATTAGAAAGTAAACCGTTATAAATATCTGGCAACTTAGATTTTTCAAATCTTATGTTAATACACTTATCAACGTTCCTCTGAATAAAATAATTTTCAATCTTTTTTTATTTTAATATTATTGTTTTCCATGGCTAATAGTAATTATAATAAAATCTGTGTATATTAAAAGTGAATTATTTTATTACTTTCATTTATAAATATATTTATAACTATATAGATTATGTCAATATTACGATAACTTCAATCTATAATTTTACGATGAAGCTAATTGTTTATTTATGTAATAGGAATAGCTGTTTATACATAAAGTATTTTACACATATCCAAAATATTTTTAATGAAAGTAATGTAATTATATTCTGACCACTATTATATTTATTTCTTAGAAAAATTCTCATGATTATATATTTTTTTTTTTATGAATTTATTTTTTTGTTCATTGTACTTTCTTATACTTAAGGTGTGCTTGGTTCTACTTTTCACAAAAAGTTGATAGTACTCAAATCTCTAGAAACGACTATAAATACTGAACTCTGGTTCATTTAGTTCTGAATTATTATTTTCAGTTTCCAATGAGTCCTACGTACATAACTTAGATCGAAAGTAATATTCTTTTTGTATTTGATTGTCTCATTCTTTACGATTTTAAAAGAATTTCTCTGTGACCGCTTTTCTCATTTCTAGAAAGGTCTATTAGGGTATTTTAGACTGAACTACATTTTTAAATGTTTTCTTTTTTTTTTTTAACATTCCGTAGTATATAATTAAAATAAAACCGGGAATTACATACACTTTCAGTTTTTTGTCAATTGAAGAAATGTTTTCATTTGAGATTACATTTTTTATATGGTTTTATGTATTTTCTAGAGGCCGAACTTTTTTCGATCAGTCCTGATATGTAAATACCATATTGAAGTGTTGGCATATTTAATTTTCGTGACTTTCACCATATTAGAAGAAAGGATATGTTATGCAGTTTAAATGTTATTTTAATCCTGTAAGCTAGAAATAGGGTGAAAAATAAATAATGACAAATAAAATCTTATCATAAACTATTTTCTTTAATTCCATTACATTTGCTACAAAGGATTATTTGTAAAAAAAACTGACAATATTTATTTATTTGTTGACGTTAGGTCGATAACAAGAATCGATTTTACTTTAATAAAACCCAACTTCAGAAAGCATGCAGCTTAATAAAAAGATAATAATTTGTCATTTAAAATTACATCTCAAAGGTAGACAAAATATATCGTAAAAAAGAAATAATTAAAAATATTAATTAAAACTTCGCCAAATAAATGCGTCTTTTTTGACCTATCAGTTATAATCTTTGAGAATTCAGAGGATTCAAATGTAAACTTTTATCGACGTTTAATAAAAGTTTTTCCTGGATTACCTCCAGACTCTTGAAGTCAGAACTTGCTCATTATTTATTGTCAAACTCCTTTAATTTTAAATGGATTTTTCTATCTCAAATTTGTTCGCCAAACTTATATAATAGTAAGAATAGTTAGTGCCGATAGTAACTAAGAAATTTGACGTCATTTGTAATGTAAGAAGGGAAATCGTTTTTCGATATATCGTTTATTAAGTTTCAAAATAAAAGGATAAAACAGGATCGAGAAAAGTGTTAACTAAAATTAATGCCGATTTAATTAATGTAATAAGAATTACAGAGACATTCTAAGGGTTATTCCAAATGTGATATCACCTTACATGATAAAATATCATCTCCAATTCTGGTTGCAGTTTCATACGACTCAGGATTGTATAGATCTGTATAGATCGTATAGATCTATATAGATTATATAGATATTTGACATTTAACAAAGGAAAAATTGCAAAGGAATTTTGGTAGATTTGAATCAAGTGCGCATTATAAATTGGGCGATCAACTCACTTGTAATTGAAGTATGCGACCGCTAGCTCAATAACGATTGACCTAGCGGTTAACCAGTAGCTAGCAGTATTGATTGCACATCAGGATAATATAACGAGCCAATGGTAGATAATTGTGGCAAAGCGTACGATGGAATACACATTGATCTTTACGAATGATCTAATCAGCAGCAACATTTTCTAACGTTAATTACGAAGTGATTTGCACAAAATATCACACTCATGTTAAGTACAACCATTTTCATTATTTTTAGGAGTTACAAATTTACACTTTCTACTCAATTTATTTTTATTCTTATATAGATTTTGAAAATAATAAAGTAATTAAAAAATTAGCATTCATATTAGTTTATCCCTAGTAGAAATCTGTCCATTTTTTTCTTACATTTTTTTCTTACACTGTCCATTTCTCCTATGCATTTAACATGGTAAATATCTGAACTGTCTAAGAATTGGCTAAGAAATGTTTTCATTTCTACCAGGGATATTGGTGAGTTAATTTCTTTAAAATGCATATTGAAATCGAGTGGCTACACTAGACAGAATTTACATGTTTAAAAAAAATGTATGTCCATATATCGATTTATTCACTGATGTCGGGCTTTTACTGGTTTTCCACATCTGATGCCTCCCTAGGTGCCGGATATGGGAATTCTCGTCAGATATGGAGGGTACTGGGGAAATACAATACCAGGGGTGAACCAACAAACCAGTTACAGGTTGGAAACTCGAAAATAAACCAAACGTGGAAAGATGTGCGATACGACAAAAACTATATCCCAGTGAGTATACCAACCTTTATTGGAAAATCTCTCCACTGATTCCGAACGGGTTATAGTCCCGGTAGTCAGCGGTGGTGTCGATGCTAGAGAAAGAATTGATCACTTTTCTCAGAGTTAAGCTGAATAAAATCGTGGGTGGCATAATGATAAAAGTGTATTCAAAACTTAAAGGATAACCAATAGATATTATACAAGAAGTAAAGGACACTTTATGTCTTTTGTTCGAAGCGAAACGTAGGTACTCTGAGATTCGAGAGGGAGCGTTTCGGCGAGGGGAAATGACCACTCGCTAATTTTTATCCGGAACTTCAACTCTT
>JAPYZR010004737.1:0-16695 GCA_030522945.1 Trichopria nigra | reverse complement strand
CCGAGCTCTAGGACCTATTATTATTTAAAAATGAATCAACTATAGTGAATATAGAAAATGTAGAAGCGCGCGCGGAGCGCGCGTTCAAATTTCTAGTTACATTAAATCAATGAAAAAGCAACATTAGCATCATTCAAAAATTTGTAACTGTTATCATTTCAAAAATATATATCATGACAATTTTTTCTTTTTGTTATGAAATGTATTAAATTAATATAAAAATTCAATGAAATATTATAATTATTATTATTATTAATATATAAAGAAAACAGCAAAAAATACATATCGTTTTTGACATCACCTGTAATGTAGACTTAAAAAATAACGTTTTCATCATGCCATATTTTAGGCACGTGTATAAACGTAATTGTGATTGAAAATGTTCATTATTACGGGGGTGACGTACAAATCCGTTGTATACGAGTCTAACTTCCGTCGCATGGGTGCAAAATTCCAACCAAAAAATCGTTACACTCGTCCCACCTAAATTCATTTCGTTGCGCTCTAAAAATTGCGGATGCAATACGCCCTTTCACCGGTGAAATAACTTGACATGTTGCACGCTTTCAGATTTCAACGATTTTTTACCTGTTTCATTGTCCGTTTATCAAACAAAAAGAATTCTATGGAATCGAAAAAATTATTTTGACATTTTTTATATATACATACGAGTTATAAGCAAATAGTTGAAATACATTTATTTGAATATATACCCTGGTAGAAATGAAAAAATTTTGTAGCTAATTCTTAGAATAAGGTCCGTTTTATAATAAAACGTTCTGAAGCAATTATATAGAATAACATTCTAAAATAAATAGTAGTAAAAAAATTCCTCTTTTTTTTTGTTTAAGCCATTACTCAACATTTTTTTAAATGATGTCTCTTTATACTTTTCTAGAAATATAGCAATTAAGAAATTTTGTTATAAAATCATTATTCAAGTTTATACTCATGTTAAATGTTACCAAAAATCTTGACATCGGAGTCTTACGACAAAATTTCTGTTTATAATAATATCCTAAATACTATCGTCAGAAAACTGTGGTAAGAAATTACTAATTACTAAATGGACTACTAAAATTTCCAGTTTACAGTGTATAATATAGTTGTATGCACTATCGTAAGTAAATATTGTAATGAATTTTAATTATAGTAATTAATTATTTTAATTATTTACAAATTTAAATTTAAAGAGTATGAGGATGTAAAATAATAATGACATCCTATATACTTATACTATCAAAGTTTAATCGATTCAGATTCTGCTACATTTAATACTGTGAAAGCCTCATTTATCAATTCGCAATATTGTTTATTACTTTCCCGAAATAATCTCGCAGATTGACGTGATCTCATCCTACGGTAAAGCCTTCGGGCTACCCCCATGCGCCTCGATTAACTGCAGATATCGAAAATCTCGTACGTGTGAGAGCTTTGAGAGTCCAATCTCCATGTACACATCATGCGTTACTTTCGTCGATGTCCGATTAAATCAAACTAGACCTCATCTATTTTCTTCGCTTCTAGTTGAAGTAAGTTAGAAATATCAGTATTTTTAATCGTGTCTTAACTTGGGAAGAGCTCATTCTAAACACAACGAATTAATGTGTAGCAAATTGTTTTCTTCAGGTTTTATTAATTTTCAAAGCCTTTTGCACAGTCGAGAAATAGTTTGATATGATCAATCAAATTTTCTAATCAACGGTCGCTGATGTTATCAGTTTTAATGCTCTCTAAATCGCTTAGGGGCATTTTACGCGACTTTCGTACACGCAGAAATAATTGGAAAACGGAATAATCTTATTCCTTTTTTTTAAACGTATCATTTACGACTCTTAAAAAAGAAGTGGATTAGATGAAAGTGATTCGATCAGATATTGTTTGTAGAATATAAATTCGTTTCTCAATATCTCTGTTAACAATAACACTTTAAAATTACAAATGATTACGGAATAATGAATGTGATATATTGATTATATATATATATGCTACACATATATAAATATAATGTATTCTTACGATTTACATTTGCATGGCCAAAACAATATACGTATTGAGAAACTTTACTTTTGAACAAATTAAATCGCAATTTAACTAAAATAAATAATGATTTATAATAATTACGCTAATTACAATATTACAATAGTGGGATTGAACCATTGTATTATAAGAATACAATCTACGATAGTAAATTATATAGTAGTAGAATGACAAGTAATTTTTTTTAGGTGTTTTGAAAAATCAAGGTTAGCATTCGTAATTAATCCAAATTTTTTGCTTCTTCAACTATGTACCTCGCTATCATACATCATTTTATTGAAACTTTTAATAATCCCAAATCAAATTCAGTAAGGTAGACCTTACATGACCAATTATTAAAATGTTGAACTTGATATGGTTTATTGATAGCGCATTCCTAACTTATTGAACTATTGCTCGAATGTCTCAATTATATTATACATAGCTTGATTCAAATTATTCTTATAGGCGCAGACATTAAAAACTGAGTGTCAATCATAAATATCTATCGTGAATATTATATAAAATGTAAAAAATTTAGTGTGCAACACCATAAGTAATCGGTTTTTCATCTTGGATCATCTTGGATCTAGACATTGGATCTAAATTATTGCCAGTAATTAAAAATTACTATTGTATTGGAACAAGGTAATTTCAAGACTATTGTATTATTCCAGGAACACACAGAAATAAAAAACTGAAATTTTTTTATAATATATGTATTTCGAAAAGAAAAAATATCAGAAAGCAACCTTTCGTTTTGAATCTATGTCGAGATCTGTCAAAATCGATTTATTAGAATTAGAGAAAGGAAAAGCGAGGCTCGTTTTTGTTTTTTAATTTGGCGGTCGGTATTTCAAATGAGTTAAACGTTCTATCGTTTTATTTGGACAAAACTTGTTAATTAAATGAGTGCTCTAACAGTGGCCGTCAGACCATACGGGATGTTTTGAGCCTGCTGTAACAGTGACCCTCGGCAACCCGTCGGCAGCGAGGGGTGCTTCGAACCCCACGTTCAAACAGTGGTCATCAGAACTCGTCAGTTGTGAGAAATGTTTGAACCTATGACTCTAATAGAGGTCCTCAACAATCCGTCGATTAAGAGGACATATTTCGAATCATCAAAAAAGTCCAAACGATATCTTACACGATATTCCGTAAATTATGAGCCAAGCTAATCCATTCGTAATTATAGATTATAGAATTTTATCTTAATATTACTCGAAAGTTTCTTTTCCTAACTTCGTGCGCAAAATTCGATTTTGCGCACGCAAATGTTATTTTGCGCACTCGTTAGGAAAAATAGTATACTATTTTGACGCGTCTGCAGCCGACTTCAGTAGAAGTACCCCCATTTGGTCGCAAAGTGTAGGGAAACTGCAGGAAACCTACACCAGGTACAGCAATACAATACTTTCAAAATACAATAGTCTTAACCTTATCCGAAACAACTATAGTAATATCAATCATAAACAACGAACAAAGTAGCGATACCATGTACAACATTCCAAATTCTAAATAAACAAACGACAATATGTAAAAAAAAGTCAGGATTGTACTTCTCTTCAATTTAAAAAAGCTTTCCAATAAAACATACTGGGACAAGAGTATAATACAAATGTTGGGTGTCGCGCCGGGGGTAGTTCAGCCGCCTCCGAGGGACATGATCCTTTGAGAGGGTTCTCGGGATCCCGTAAAGCCGAAGATGCAATCGCCGAGCAGTGCAATAGCCAGGTGTCGCCCGTGCGATATACGGTGTTATACGCACGCGGTATTACCCGGTTTTTAGGTCGTCACGCCGAGCAGGCACCCTGACTGCATTTGGCACATGGCTCGTGCGCCAAAATGCATTTCCTTCTCGTATGTGGGTCATGCGTCGTCGCTGCATTAATGCATCGGGTATACGCGAGGGATTTTCGTATATCCCAGAACGCAATATACTCGATTGCCAATAGTTAGGTCCGAAACGCCCTTTCCGAAGTTGAAAATATCGATTTATCGGCTTCGAAACTCGTTTATTTTTTTATGGGTTGATTTTGAATTTGTAAACTGCTCTTGGAACCAGAATAATAATAAATAAGTAGTAGAATTATTAAGATTGACATCTTCATTTATTACGTGAAGTGGAAGTTATTTTACTAGTTCAAGTTAGTAGAATTGTTACTATTTTGGACTGTAGTGGATGCATTTTTTTTACAATCGAACGAAATGCGCTTACAAACATTTCTTTGTTCCAATTATACATGCACAAGAGATTTTGGTAAAAGAAAACACCCTGTAAATTGAAAAAGTTAAAATTAGGTTTTTCAACAAAAAAAAAAACAATATTTATCATTTTAGTGGAACAATTTCAATTCATTCAAATTCTAACTCAGTACATTTTAAAATCGAACTTATTCTTATCAATGTGGCTATAGGTAATAACCCACGATTAGACCATTTATAGTTACATCCATACAAAGATATTGATAATCATCAGACGAGATGTTTCCCATTGTTTGCAGTTGTGCACTGTTGTTTCAATAAAGTATTCTTCCGTAGAATTAGGTAGGATTAGTCAATTAGTCAATCATGGAATTGCTATTAGTAAATATTTATAAATTTATTTATTTATTTATTTATTTATTATTAATAAACGGACCTAAAGGTCCTTACAAAAAGTTAATTATATAGTACATATTACAGAATTATAAATATAATAATTAAGACAAATTAATCAGTTAGATACAAAAATATGATCGGCGCAATGATAAAATTAATAAAATTACTCATAATATACCGATATACATAATTGGACACATTCTTTTTAAAATTTCGAAAAGTATCGAGCGAGCGAATCGACAAATCCAGAGCATTCCATCTACGTTTAAGACGCGGAATTGGATGGTAACACACGCGGGTCGCGTAAGGGGTAGTATGATTCCCGCGATGGAAATAAGTTGGACAGGTCTGGATCCGAAATCATCCTCAGGATGCGAAAAACAATTAATGAGTCATGATAGTGATGCAATGAACTGATTGCGGGAATTTTATATTTAACATAAGGAGACCAGATTGGAGCCGCTTATACAAAAATGTGGAATAAACGAGTGATCGTATTATATTTATAACGTAGTTTGTAATATTTTATCAATATACGAAATGTTTTCAAATAGTCGAATGAAATTTCTCTTAGATGTTCTCTTCGATATAGATATATCGTTAATGAATGAAAGCAACGATTTTATTCAGGCATTTCATTCTAAACACGTATATTAATCTGCACAACCGTTTAAAGCCAAACATTACATTTTTTTTTTTGATAAAACATTTATGTTTTTTTTTTTCTTTTTCTTGCCAACTTTTTTTAATTGATTTGAAGCAATTTTAAGATTTGTCCAAAAATTTGCATTTTCAGTTGTCCATCACTCATATTCTTTATTCAGACAAACTTCAGTAAAATAATTTTTTGCATCACTTTATTGAATTCATGTATATACTCGTGTGTCATATATATAAAACAGCAGAATTGGACAATTCAGAAATGCCCTCGTATACGCGTGTAACTCAACAATCGTTAATACGTTCAGAGAGGTTCATCATTATCCGAGTCTTATATCCTTTTGTTTCAGAAGAGCATTCTTTCAGGTAGTCAATCAAACTAAAGTGGACGAGACAGATCGAGTTAAATCGTTCCGGTCCTCGGGCACTGGCAAACACTTTTCACCGCAATCATAACCCATTTACGGCCCGCTCCCGGGAGATGCTTTAAAAATGTATTTCGGACAAGCAGGTGCCAGGTCGACAGACGCCGTTCGGCTTATACGCCACCTGCTCGTTTTTTATTTCCTGTTCATATTATACATACGATATATAACTGATTGCATTTACACCTTCACCGGGGTTTCCCCTTTCTTATTTTCTTCCTCTTTGCCCTGTAGCTCACGGGGCCTCGCACAGGATTTCCTCCCACCGTGGACGCGCGTAACCGCGCGCACACGCCCCGCAAATAACAGTCATGTGCATATAAATATAGATTTATCCATACATATAAATGCTGCAAGCTGGCACGCGTAGTTCGTAATGATATAGTTGCGAGATAATAATTAGAGGCGACTCGTGCGGTATCTTTGTATGACTTTCGACAGGGAGAGACACAAAGTAAAAGAATGGTAATTGGTACTATACCGCCGAATGCACCGTATGATCTATACTGCAATGATGATCAACATGACAATAAGGCCCCCAGGAGCTGATGCACTTCTGACCGGGTTTCACGTTTTGATACTTTACGTTTTTGGTTCGAAAAATCCATGCCAAGATTATGACTGTTTAATGTCAATCAATATGTTCGATATATGTATCAATGGTTGCTAATAACCTCTCCAGGTGCATGCGACCTTAAATAAACAAATTAAATAAACAAATTAAAAACAAATATGTTCGATTTATGGATTAATGATCTATTTATATGTAACATCATGAGATATTCTTACATTGAATAAGCACTTTCTTGATTAGTTACCTTTGGTCCTTTTTGATTGTCATTCTAAAAGTACGTATAAAAGATTAAATTTAAAAAAACACATACTACTACTATTTTTTTTTTTTTTTTTTAATCCAATTTTAGTCACCACCAGAACATTAATTCTGAAAAATTCACATAGTGCAATTGTACACAATTTTCTTGTGAGTGAAATAAAAAAAGTACTTTTGTGATATTTTTAAAAATTTCGTTATTCTTCAAAATTATGTAACAAGCGATGAGAAAGAAATTCGACTTGTAAACAAAAGTTAATAAACAAAATATTTTTCAATGTTTCAACATTTTTTTAGAGGTAATAAATGATACAAGGATATAATATTTTACATGTACAAAATTCGGCGTCAATGTTGAAACAAACCTTTCTCGAAGGATTGCAAACGATCTGTACTTATCCAAATGAATAATTTTTTAATTCGTCCATATTTTAATTTCCATGGCTTTTATCCAATGTAGCAATCATGATTACCTACGTTTCCAACAAAGTGTACGAGTCTCATCAGTTCTTCACGCGATTTGGAGCGAAACGAAAGCAGACATCGGTGGACAAAGATCACCTTGACACGATTTCACAAAATAGGGGAGATATATAGTCGATCCGACGATTATGAGATTCCATGCGATGGGAAGAATCGCAAGAGCGTCAGATCGGGGAAGTGACTATGGATTCCCTTAAAAAATGGGTTTATTTTATACTTGGACAAAGAGTACGCTCTACTCTACTTTTCCGATAATGGATCGATATTACGGAGAAAGTGTGATCAAAATGTTCGTACAATTTATCTATTCATTGTGTTCGATTGAATTTGACAAAATTCATTACAGTTAATATTATTAATTAGTTTGGGTAAAAAGCGAGCCCGTTCAGAAAAGAGACTTGATCAAGTCTTTACTCTTGTATTGAATAAGAGAAAGTAATTACACGAAAAGGAAAATATCACTCTGAAAGGATTAAAAACCTAATTTCTTGAAGCCGAGATTTCATCAAAAATGTAAGTAGTCTAAAAAATATTAAACAACTATATGGAATATGTATACGATGTAATAAAAGAACGAAATCAGAATGAAATAATCAGAAATTACAACAATAAATACAAGTATCTTATATATATAAATTTTGGTGATAATTTTTTTTATATTCCAAAAAAAATGGTAACTACCGCAACAAGAAACTCGATAAATATATTGAATAAAAAATGGTGGTGTACATTTTGAAACATTTAAAGATCTTTCATTTATATATACATATATGTATTGTGTGTACTTGTAACTACGAAGAAGAAACTTATTAGCAAAGTTCCTAAATTGAACTTGTCTGTTGAAATTAAAGCAAATTTAACGCTCAGAAAATTTTAAGAACAAATGTTTGCCATTTAGCCTACCATTTCATTACATGAACGTTTAAAAAGTATTTACATAAGTTCAATTGTAATACTTATCTAATTTCAATATTTTTAAAATAAATTAAAATTTACTTTAGATCACAAAAATCACTTATGCGACTTCGCGGCAGTTTCAAGTACACCATTATGCTTTTAATTCAGCTTCATGCTTTTGTATAAACATACACATGTAAAAACGTGTAATTCGTCCAGATTTGACAGTTCAAGGATCAAGGAACACTAGCACCTAGGCCGTTTGTGTGCTACTTCTTTCAAGCAATTTATATGCAAAGTAGCGAGAATATAAAATATACATACGTATATACGCTGCAACGACTCATCATCGTGTACAAAGGAAACATTTGTGCTTATACATGTCTTCGATGAATCCGGCGCTACGGGGGCGCAGATGTTGGCAGGTGCGACCCCTTTTTCGCGGGCCTCGCGCTACTTCGTGCACATTGCGGGCTTTGAAGAACGAACCGACCCGAGGGGGATATGTGTTTGTGTAAATAATTTCTTTCAGACTGATTACGTTTGGCAGGTACTCGACGAGCCCTAAAGATGAGAAAGATAAGGGGGGCGATGGCCATTCCGAAACCGGTGCATTTCGATAGGGTGTAAAAATCCTCGTTTTTATAGGCCAGTGTATAAGTTAAAAAGTAACGGATGATAAGTGCATTCAGCAATTATATATAGTTTATTAATAAAAAAATAAAAAGTAAACAATTTTCACTTCTATTTGTATATAGACATATTTCATTAAAATTTCATTAAAAAAATCAAATCGAAAATAAAAAATAAAAATTTGTAATCAGAAAATATTTATTGTAAAAAAATGTTAGTAATAAATATACGTGTATAACTACCCAGCAAACGCAACAGTGACAGGTATATAACGACTAAGTAACATTTATGTAACTAGTAACAATTATATAAATGTCACATTACCATTACTTTTAATGTTTAAACGTATAATAGACATTATATTTGTTTGTAAAACATAGCTGGTTTTGGTACTTTCGAGAAACGACTAGAGCTTAATGCTATCTTCCTATACAGAGACATGCATTATTGAAATATTAAGAGATGAACATAAACATAAACATCTAATATGTAATGATTGCAATCGTTTGCTTATCCAGTTTTAAGAATCTAATAAAAATTAAAATCAACGATAATAAAGGAAACTCTACCATGAGAAACATAAATTTGTTATAATAACAAATTAGATGAAAAATTATGAAAAGTAGAGTATAAGAAAAAAACGTAAGTGACAAATTCCGGAAGGGTACAATTATAATGTAAAAAGTTAAAAAATAAAGTTCAACTCAAATACTTACAGTATAAGTGCACCGGTCTCGGATGTAATATTTTTTGGTCCATCAAGATGGCGGTTCTCTGTTCTTCGTATAATTTCCATCCCTACTATTCGTTGACCACAGTATTGCTTTCTGAATAATTAAAAATGTAGACAATAACAGAATGCAATAACAATATTTGTATAACAATTGAAACCAAAATGAAACATGATAAAGTAACCGATATATATATATGAGAAAATGTTTGCAAAACACAATACAACATTTAAAGTAGATCAGAGAAAAAATCGATTTCACATTATAAAATAATTTATATTTAACCAGTACTTTTTTTTCATTCATGCAACTGTGTTTAATAGCAATAATATAGACTAAAACTTTTAATTATTTAATTAAAGCTTCAGAGCTCGTATACTATTTTTGGAAGAATGCCGCACGGAAGAAAATTCAACGTCTAAGGTAAATTACTATAATGAAGGAAGCGTTAACGTTTTACTTTATTCTTTTTTAACGAATAGTAAAAAAAACCCTTCACGTCTGCAAGTGTAATTCCGGTTTGGCACGAGATATACTGATTTTGCACCTCTTCTTCTTGTATAAATTACATAAAGTACCGCAATAATAAAGAGCTGCGAAAATCACACTTCCTACACGATTTTGCTGCATGTGAGAGAATTACAAAGTCGTCATCCCATCCTCGTAATCGTCAACATTTATGATCTTCAATTAATAGCGAAGGTCAACAGGTTGCCGTGTCAATGCTACATTATATAGAGGACGCGTCACAATAGCGCGTAAATAAGCAATTTTATAACGGAACGACGTTAATCGTGCAACTTCCGGCCAATCGGGAATAGCACTGATCTTGAATGACATTGTGTTGTACATATAAGAAAATGGAATTTTAGATCGATTCAAACTTTTAAAAGGATCGTTAAGGTTGCGTGAAACTTCGGCAAGAACGTTGCACGCTCGTGATTGACGCACATCACATACTTAAGAAGGCATTCTGCGTTCCTATGTATTCATTATAGAACACTTTTGGAACTTTAGACAAGTGTTAATTATTCTTTTCTATGTAAACATTATATATGTTTTTGGAATTTTGTATAATGATTATTTATCAACGTGACATATGTCAGCATAATTTGTTAATGGATATCTATTATATATGCCGGTGTAGAAACAAAAATTTTAACAATAATTAATAAGAATTAATAAGAATTAAAACTCAATAAATTAATCAATTCTATACAGTATGTTGAAGAAATTGATGCAGAAATAAAAAAAAATAAATAAACACCATAAGACCATTAGTATATGAACATTTCTTCTGGGCTCCATTTTTTAGCATAGAATCCAAAACAAAAAAGTTTTTTAAGTGATAATGTTTTTTTTTTATCTTAACCAAATCATATTTATAAAATATTTATAAAAGAATTATATATAGTTGAGAATTAGTAATGCACATTCACTGTGCTGATGAATGCCTAATTTTCATTAATTTTTTCAAGCATACCTTGACATCCAATATGTATACGTACTTTGTAGACGTAATGGACATCCAAAATCACACGTACATTGGACTAGCCATATTCGCCCAGTTTTAGCCCATTGTTAAGAATATCTATTTATATTCGCGTGCATTGTACATCCACAGATCCACTACGGGTCCATTGCACCTTCCACAATACAGCGTTTCAATTTGGGTAAAAGTAAATGCTTAACCTGACCTGACAACTATAACAAGGTATGTTTTGAAACAAGTATTTCCAAATACCGGTTTTTGTCTATTCTTCTTAACCAGGTATATATATTGACAAAGAATTCATTTTGTTGCAATGTGTTATAATTTTTCTTAATTTCTATATATATTTTTAGAAAATCGACAGAAATAAATAAATAAATGTAAAAATGTTTTGAAAATCAAAAAGAAAATAATTTTGTCTCAAATATTATAAATAAGAAAAGGTAATAATTTTTCATAAAATTGAGTAGAATTTAATATACGTTTGTAACAATTGCTAAAACGCTTGAAACATTCTTGGGAATGAATAAAAGAACTCATTGTTTAAGGAGAAATTAAATAAACTAAAATATCATAAATTGAAAGAGATTAACTAATTATTTAATTAATAAGCACGAAATTAATTAAAGAATTGCAATTTTTTTTGTATTTTTAAGAAAACTTGTGTAATGAAGAAACTCGATTAATATTACAATTTTGTTAAAGTATTGACGAAATCACCATAAGGAATGAATCTGGGAGACTGCGATTAGAATTAAACATATACATCTTAAAAATGCATATAAACGGTAAAAAACAAACATGACATGGACATTCAATATTCATTAGAAAAAATTTATCGTAAAACAATTCAGAATGCGCCTGCAAGAAGTAGAAATTAATCTGTCCTTTTAAAATATACGTGGTCGAACACGGTAAAAACAGATGGCACGGCAGCTTATCTCTTTTATATAGGTATATTCATTTATCATCGCTGTTTTCCCTGTACGATTTCAAACTCAGCTTGCTAGGTCAAATGAGAATGTTTTTATTGGTGGAATATTGCAATGAAGAAAATTTAATTTACATTTTTTACGCTTTATGATAAATTATCATATAATATTTAGAAGACAAAATATATCGTTTAACATTCAGACTAAATCCCCAAAGATAATGAAAAATTATTTCTATGTTTATTTTGCATCAAAGGATCTTTATTTGATTGATTTTGGTGCGTTAGATATATTCTTAGTTTGATGGCAACTAAAAATGAGTTCCAGAATAAAAAGAATTAATATTTATATGCATTGAATTATTGGAAATGAATAGATATTTTGTATGGTACAAAAATATGCAAGGGTAAATAGGAATTATTGAACTTAAGCTTCGTATCTTCATATATACATTGACAATTTTGCAACCCTCACCCTTTCACGAAGTTTTACCGCCTTGCACTTTACAGGCAAAATGGCCTTGTGTCAAGGTTTTTGTTTCAAGCTGTCTGCAATTTACGTGGATAAAAATGATGTCCTTATATAAGATAATGTCGAAAAATTTCATGTTTCGGAATAGACGAATATACGTAGACTCACATGATTTCAAGGCAATTACACACTGGCACTATAAAGGATAATTTTCAATAAAACCAATACAAATTTACTTTAAATTTATCATGTAATTACTCAGTTTTTTATCACTAGATTTAAATACCCAAAGTGATATATAGAATTGCACATTATATATACAATTATATACAGAATTGGACATGTATAATTTATTTCAATATATATTCCTCTTAATAAGGAAGTTGGAATATAATTCACTTCGTTGGACTTTCTTAAACAAATAACATTTTTCAATGGGATATGAATCACAAACATTTTTACAATTTCTATCAAATGTGAGAAAGTGTTCATTCTCACTAGAAGAAAAAAAGTATTACTAGATCAACCATATTACGGTAGTATCAACTAACCCACAGAAATTATTTGGTCAACCATGAGAATGGTTGTGTTAATTATAGCATGGTTGGACGAGCAATGCTTTTTTTTACAGCGTAGAATTTCAATTTTTATAAAAAAAGAAAAAATGAGGGAGGGGCAGGGGCAAATCTTATACACTATATTTAATTCTTGAAATAAATGAAATCCGAGTTCAAGCTCCGCACTTAGCGACATGTATAAAGTGATTCATACAGCCTGAATCGTCGTAAGTAATGAACATCTGCGTCAGGATAAAGTGACGCGAAGTCTGAATCACTATTATAAGAAAGATCTTCGGTTGTCGTCAATTTTCCTACGTGACTCGTCACTATTGTATATATGTAATGATGATAATATAATATGATTTGCATTGCAATGTCTTGATCTCTTTGGCAATACGAATCCGAAGGTTCAATTAATCAATACAGGTCTGGTAGGTCAGTGAAGCTTTAAAAAATTAGTATTTTAAAAAACTTTATGTTTTAATAAATTTGAAAATATTGTAAAAAACATTACATTAGTATCAGATTTCATAAACTGGAATGATATCAAACTGAATTTTAATCAATTCAATGTGTACATTTTTTATTGGGTAATTTTTTAGAAGAATTTATATTCTTTTTTAATAAGAAGTTATACAGAACCAAGCCACTCCTCAATAGTCAATGTGATTAGTAAAAAGTTATGTGGAAAGTAAATCCATATGGTTTTTACCATCAGTTGGGCCGTATAACATACAAAAGAAAAGTATTAGGAATAAAAAAAATAAGAAAATATAATTTATGTAAATTCATTTATGTAAATTTATTTATGTAAGTTTTCTTTTTGAAATGTTAAAAAATTCATTCGCAAGTCGGAACTAGTAACAATTATTTAAGATCTAAATTGCACCAATTTCTAAGAAGAAGGATTTAGCTGAAAAATCAGTGTATTTGAATTCGTGTTTGTTGACTGAAATTAGAATGCGGAAGTACTCATTTTTTAATTTTAAAGTACGTAACTTGCAAATTTAGTAAGTAGTATTAAATTAGTAACTAGCTTAAAATTATAATAAGCCTCTCGAAAGATAAATGTCACCTTACACAATGTAAACCCATTATATCGTACAATAATACAAATAAACAGTAACAAAAAAAAAAAAAAACATTGTTGCATAAATATGTTATTTATTGATTTATTGAATTTCAACCAGTGAGACGTTGACGCTCGAACAAAACGAGTGTAACAATGACACTCGTTGGAGACACACTCATTAAGTTCGAAATAATTTTGGCACGTGTTGAGTACGATCTTTTTTTATTTGATGAACAATGCGGATCGCTTAACTGCACTTACAAGTTTCGCCTTAGGGAGGGAAATCGATCATCACGCCTAGAGAGTGTTATTTTCCAATTGCAGACTTTTCATATATATATATACATGAAAATATATACATATATATATTTTCATATATATATATACATGAAAATATATACATATATATATATATTGTAGGAAGGCCAATAACAAACGTTTAATTGGATACTAACTTTATTTAGATTACACAAATCAATAGTTTTTCTCTTCTTCTTCCTCAATCTTTTCTACATGACAGATCCTGCTCTCACTTCTCTCCATTCAAAAACATCCTCTTGTTAAAAACTGTTAAAAATCAAAATGACTCGATACATTTCCCGCTCATACTTACATTTTCCACAGAGTCTACAATATATATATTCAAGTCTACAAAAATATATATATATATATTTCAATTTATATTTTCAGTATTCGACAATCATGTAAACTACTTCTTATGAATACTTGCGATAAAAATTGGATTATATATACATATATATATATATATATATCACTTTTATATCATTTAAGAATTAGTAAAGGTTAAAACACGATTTTTTTCAAATGTTTTTCCAAAAAAAAAGTTTTTTTTTTTTGATACAAAACAAAATGGAATGCAGAACGTTGCAGTAAAATTTTTGTTGCAATGCTTAATTTTCCTTTTTTTCAACAATATTTATTTCGTTAGCTGGTTTGATACAGAAAATGAAGTATATATCCCTATAGAATCTGATTTCTGCCCATCCTGAAAATTTTTCTGCCAAAATTTCAGATTTTTCAAGCGTAGCGTACTTTTCCAAAAATTCGAAAAAAAATGTCACCCCAACATTAATTGAAAACGACAACTTTAACATCGTCTTCATTTGTTCATAAATTGCATATTTTCAAGGACACGGTGATTTGAAAGGAAATAGTACAACTTTTGCAATTTTGTTTTTCTAAAAAAACTTTGAGGAAAACAAATTGAGAAAAATCGTGTTTACAATTTCGAAAATATTAGGAAGGGTCGGACGATTTACCTTTCGATTTGTCATGAATTGCCTCACATACATATATGTACTTTCGTGTTTGTTGAAATTAATATTTTCAATCAATTTCAACGAGAACATTTACTTCCATTCAATGAGGAAAAATGCTTATAAAGTTTGACGTCCTTATTATGCTACGTAATCATTATCAGAATTTCAAGAAAAAAATATAATCTTTTTCCACGAAAAACAAAACATGCTAATCCATGGAAACTTTCCGCATCGAACGATATTCATTCATGAAAAACACCCTGGAAGTATAATATAACTACGGTATCCACCCTCAAGCGACTGCATCATCGATGCGCGGGCGTGAAACCCCTCGTGGGTGCCGGGGGAGACCCCTATAGAAGTGTCCGATACCGCGCGTGCGAGTCAAAGTCACGGAAGGTTGCAGAGTCCTCCGAAGGTCCTGGCGACGGGCGCGTGAAAGGTCAGTGCGTAGGTTGTTGCACCTCCTGGCTAGGAAAGACCGCCGGATCGATGCAGCTTGTACCGGGGTGTACAACCCGGATATCCTACGACCTGCACATTGCGCTTCCTGTCTCTGTCGATAGCAACAGGCGATTATTATTTACCGTCGTTCAAGACTAAATGAAAATGCTCATACTGATAAGAAACACGCCAACGAAGCTTTCCCGCTAAGTCTTCGTTATAGTGACGGTGGTTCGTTCGTCATCTTATTCTGAAATCGCTACTACGCATACATTTACTAAATTGCGATTGCAAAGATAATAGCCATTAATCAGTGGTTAATTAGTGTTCCGACAACTTTGCGAGTTTCAGAAAAGTTTATATATCGATGTTCTTCTTATTTGTATTTAGGATTTATTTCATGCTGAGGTCCATCCCGATAGGAATAAGAATTATTGCATACGAACGACATAAATAAAATATATTCTATAACTTACGCAATTTCGAGGAATTTCAGGAACATCTCTTGTTTACTGGTGACAATTTTCGAGACGCGTGGAAAAGACAAATGAATCGCTCTTATCCTCGCGGTCCTGAAAAATTGAACAGTCCAACTAACGCCAAGGTCTATTTATAGGATCTCTAATGTACGACCCACGTGTTCCGCATCCTGCATGTGTAGTCGACCTTCGCCTGTCATCCACTAGTTGCGCGTTATTTGTTGACTTGTTCGCCAGAAAGCAAAAATAATGAAGTACGAAAGCTGATCGGTCGAAAATATGAGACTTTACTGAAGTCACTAATTGAAAGTCGAGTAAATACGCCATTCTCTCTTTGTGTTTAATTTAATTAATCGTCGCGATGCAGATTATGTACTTACGAAGTATCGAAGCACTCATGCGAAAATAATGTAATCAATATTATAAAAGACACTAGTTCATCATAATACTTATACTTTTATATGTATGAATGTAATTGGTTTGGATGAAATAATGTTTTAGGAATTATTTACTTTTCCTATTTCTTGCAAGGTCTGTTTCAGTCGGAAGGTTGAGGAAAAAACAATTATTCTTTTAATAATTCAGATCATATATAACCGTCAACCAGGTCGGACGCGTTTCGTTTCGCTCCGGTAATTTAGATACCGAAAGCTTGGCTTTGCTAAATATGAAATTGCTTTGTTC
>JAPYZR010004736.1:0-15280 GCA_030522945.1 Trichopria nigra | reverse complement strand
CAAATCCGGGATAAAAAATAGGGGTTCCCATTTAAAAAAATCACTCTGACCTTGAAATAACCTTGAAAATCGAGTTTAAGGTCAAGATTGTTGGTACCAGTGGATGGCCCCCTCTAGCCCCTTCAACTTTTGTGGAGGTCATTTTTTGATATCATTCATTTTTACAGAGGTATCTGCGTGGTCGGATTAAAATGAAACACCCTGTATATCATACTATACTAAAGTGTATGAAAACATTAAATTTAATTTTTTTTTTCGTTATATTTTAAATAAATATGTTTTTGTAATTATTTTCTTGGTCATCTTCACGGAAAATAGGAAAAGAAAAATATATCATACCAATCTAACAATTGTTTATTTAATGGTTCTAAATTCTTTTCATTTATATATATTTGTAAATTCATTTACAAAACTAATATAATACGACTACCCACATGACAATGTAACATCTCGGCGATGTCTCCAGAACATTTCATTTGAGTTATTGATATTCTATAGAGATCTTCTTAGAGATATTTTTGATATTCTAGTGACATTTGCAATATTGCACGGACATTCTAAAGACTTCCTGGATATTCTGTAATGTGACCGAGACATTCACGATTTTCTGCAAATATTCTAGGGATATTCTCACGTACCACTGAAATAATCTTAATACATCTCCAGAGTGTTTCCAAAATATGTCAAATGAAATGTTTCCGGAATATTTCATTTAAAAATGTCTGCAAGATTTTTTGACGAAACATTATATCAATGTGACATTTGAGATGTCTTGAGACATCTCGAATGTGCGATTTCTCCGAATCATACGTACAGAATGTTAAAAATGAAATGTTTCCAGCATGTTACATTTGAAACATTTCGTTTGAGACATTTTCAGGACATTCTGAAAATATCGCAATCGAAATATTTCATATGTGATGTTTGTGACATTCGGTGGACATTCCGGAGACTTCATTTCTGTATGGATACTACCACCTACTCCATTTTTCGACTATACACATATATTTTACGTGTAAATGCAAGTAAATGCAAGTAGTAGTGACTCGCTACTCTATATCAAAACTCTATATTCCATGCACGTTTTCGAAGACAAGCAAAGAACGTTTGCCGTTACATATTTAATGGTTCTAAATATTTCCTCTTTATTTATCCGTAAATTTTAATTTCGAAACCAAATATACAATATTTCTACTACTATTTACACTTTTTAATTGCGTTTACAATTTACACTTTTTTTACGGTCTTTAAATGCGCACACAACTCAAATTACACGTTTTAAGAACACACTGCGAAAAGTAAGTACATATGTGTTCCTAAATGTTTTATATTTACTCCAAAACAACGACCACTCTTTGCGTTCCTAAAATTTCCTCGGATATATTTCAATCGTTCAACATTTTAATAACGCAGACTTTCATCGTTAACGTGTGCAGCACAAGTATAAGCTCGGGGATTCAATAAACTTCGCGATCTTTCATCCGCCGCCCATACATATATCGGGGTTCGCTTATTATCTCGCGTTATATATGTATACATTGTATACGGTCCGGATTCGAATGTAGGTCTTTTGGAAAAACGATCCTTCCCGCCCGTGCCTCCGGGACGCCGCGGGAATCGCCGAGTCGAGCCGAGTCGAGCCGACCAGCCGGATTCATCCGCGCTCGGGCGGCTTCGGCTCGGCATTTCGGCATTTCGGAGGGAGACCACGGATCAGTAGGATTTCGGCGGTTCGTGGTGGTCAGTGGCGGTGTTCTTCGTCGTCCTCGTCGCCAAGGATTTCGCGCTTCCCCATTTATGTATTGTGTATGTATGCATAATAATTGTAGCTGTATATAGCTTCGAATCGAATGTGCTGCCTCTCGACGGTGATCAGTAGTGCCGCCGTTGTTCCCAGTTCGAGAAAGGATATATATGTATGTACGAGCCGAACGAAACCTATAAAACTTCTTCTCTATATTCGCCGGGGTAAAAAAGAGTCGCGAGTGTTTCGACAAAAGGAAACGCTGCGAGAAAACGAGGGTGTATTTCGGAACGCAGACCGCGACCGGGAAAATCAAGGGCGATCGATCGCCTGTATACTGCGACCGTATATCCGACGGATTGGCGAAGGGCATTTTTGCAAAGGGGGTTGCTCTCGCTCCGAGTGTAATCCCGGCGGCGTGTTCCGGCGGTTTTTCTAATCGCATCAACGGACGCTTTATTGGAAACGACTACGTCGCTGATTGCTGCACCAAACAGGAGGCGAAGGAGGTACGTTATCTTCGTCCGCTCCTTTTCGCGTCTTTTCAAATCTTCTTTTTCGATGGCCAGCGCGCGCATCCGTAGCGGGATGTCATGTGTCGTTGCATTGTTGACGATCTTCGGCACGTTGACATTATTGCAGGCGATATTTGAACGTGTGCACGTTGCGTATCGATGGTAAACATGCACGTTCTCCTGTAATCCCGTTCAATGACAACGACGAAGCCGAAAAACGACATTAGCGTTTTTCCCTTTTGGATCTTTGAGGAAATGCATAATGTTTTTTGTATATATGTATTGGCATTTTCGCATAAAAGGTGCGACTGCGTAAACACCCGATATTTTTTGTCATATAGAATATCCCACTTTGGTATACTTTCTGTAAAAGTGATCCTCGTTAGTTGACATTTGATAAGAAGATGTTTGTTTTACAATAACTCATCGTCGATAAGTATACATTTTATATTGACTAAAATAGTTTCAAGTCTACATTGTTGGGAAGCAATAAGTAATGTGATACTTTCCACTTTTCAACTGTTTGAAGAGTTTTTAAATAATACCAAATTTTGGTTTGTAATGTTTCCAACGATGTAACGTCAACAAATGAGATTGTTGAAATTAATTAAATAGAACAAATAATTGTAAGATGATACTTTTAGTACAATTATTCAATATTCAATTAATTATTTCAATTTTAAAACATTTTTCCGATGATCTGTATCGACAATGCATTGAAGATAAGCATAATAAGATAATGTATGGTATAAATATGCATTGGTATAATATATGACGTTTGTGTACATTGTTATTTATTTTTTTATTTTTTTTTTAAAGTAAAATTACGGTAAAATTACATTGTTAATATGAGAAGCATCATATACAGATAAATTGACTTGATACCAATGCAAACATTCATATTTATGATTCTGCATGTTTTGCAGGACGTTCTAAAATAAACATGTATACCAGAGGTAATTTAATATTTGTAATACACGGTCATCAAATTCAATGCTTATTTGTAAACATTTATTCAAAACGATTATGCATCTTTTGTCTTCAAATTGACAAAATGCTTATTTATTAGTTTTACAATAAATTAGATCAATTTAAGAATAATAATGCATCTTAATATTGTGCAAATAAATAAATAAAAATTTCTATTAATTGGATCTATTGCTAATGCTGATATTCACCTTATCTCATTATGAATACTTATAATGCTCCTTATCATATTTTATATTACATGTCGTATTTTACAATCCACAGCAAGAAAGATTTATGATCCTTAAAGTGTAAATTGAAGAATAAATGCACCCATCGACCAACATGTGACAATTCGTGAATAAACATTTATTTATGTGTATATACGTGAATAAAGTAAAATGTTTTCTAAGGGCATGGTACAACGAACTTTTCATCGATCAGCCATTTCAGAGCCTACATTAATACAAAATAAAATGTTTTAAAATTACCTTCTTTCTGTAATTGGTTAAAAATTTATAACAATAAATAACCATAAATAGTACTGTGTGTCATCAAAATTTTTCAAAATAACTTTGAAAAATTTTTAAATTAAGTTTTAAAGACTCTTACTTGGTACCGGTGAATAAGATGAAACAAATTGTTGTTTTTACCATTATTTACCATTGTTTAACTTACAAGTAGTACATTTCTCATTTCGTTTATTGTATAGAAATTAATGGTAATGCTTAACACTCTTAAATTTACGTAAAAAGTCAACGATTTCAAAAGAGTCAGACTTGTAAGTATGAAAGGCATTATCGGCCTGTTTGCTAATCCTGGTATTTCTTTTATATTACATAATTTATATTCTATAATTTATCTTACATACATTATAAGTAGTATGCACAAGATATAATTTTAAATATTTACATTTAAAATAAAATTTATAACGAAAGCATCCCGCTGTGTTTTTAAATGTACAATGTAATCGCATTGATATTCTTCGATGAATTTCACTGGAATTCTTAGTCTTTTAAACAAGTCCACCTAGTTCCAATAAAAGTCACATATTACACTGCACTAAAATTGTGTTCGATAGGAATATTTTCAAGAAAGGATTAAACTCAAAGAAAAAGATAATAATAATAAAATCCTTCGAGTTTGAACGTTAAGGCCATAAAATAACACGAAGTATTAAATATATCTTTACGATGTCCTGACGTAAAATAAAGGAATTTTTTACACCTACATTAAAGTCCACTTGCTTTTCAAGTCGAGAAGCGTTGAACTAACATCTTAATTGCCTCAAATCCGATCGAATCCATTAGAAAGTACGATAAGGTATCATAATAAATTAATTGAACTTGACTTGATTCGGAAGTGCTAACGAGTTTGGAACCAGTATTCGACGTGAAATGATAACATAACAAATGACTTTATCCGATTCTTTCTCCTATTTTTCCCTACGATTTATGTTTAACACGAAGTACATATACTATATAGTGTTAATAACGGTGCAACGACTTTTCGTGCACGCACGTGTATATAAACATATGTACAATTGCTCCTCCCGTCTTGCACGAATAGCAAAATAGTTGAATGAATTTATTTATTTTTCTTCCCGGGCTAAACGTTGAAGTTGTATCGAATTAACAAGATGCGTCTAAGGTCAATCGTATAAAATCCGCGGCCTATATATTATCTCGTTTGCATATATATGTATCATTCGCGATTGTGTTGGGTACAGATGGGGACAAATGGGTTTGGGTTTGTTGGGTGTCGCCTCGTCAGCTGATACTTCCTACCATCCTGCTGTTGCCGTCTATCGATTTTCCAGTCTCCTGCGTGCACTGGGGAAAGTGCGTGCGAATTTGAACCCGTCAGACTCTGAAACGTTGAAAATTTTACTTTTCAAGAAATTATATTTTTAGAAAATGTATATAAAAAAAAAAATAGCTTAAACAATGCCATTTCAATTATGGGGGGCTCCATCAAGCTCTAATATAGCAGAATATTTCGGAGAAATATTACTCAAACCAGACTGAAAACTGATTTTGCCTAATAATTATTCAGTAAAATTATTCAGAAAATGTATATAAGACAAAATGGACAAATGTTAGAAACATATACTATTCAAGTAAAAATATGCAGTTTATTTTTTTCATGCCCTCTTAAAACCGTTTCCTTATTTGTTTTGAAATAGAATATTTATGCAAACTTAGTAAGACGATAATTTGACCTGTTTTCTTTTATAATTTAATAAACATGTAATAAAACACCGAGATGTAAAGCGCCATAAAAATCGACTACAATTGATTTTCTCAGACGTAAATATTGGAGAAGATGAGGTCAGCAATCCTGGAAGAAGAAGGTGACGAGCAAACCCCATATGTCCATGCTGATAAAAATGATATTTGCGAAAGGTTTAATGACAATAACAATATAGATAGTGATAATACGAGCAAAGAATTTGATGAAACTTATGAACAAAGTGTTGGTATGTGTCACGACGTATCAAATGTCATTGAAGATCATTATGCCTACGGTGTACATAACCTTATTCATAATAAATGTATATAAAAATATTACAATAATATTGTGCAGAATGTACGTGTTCATGCTGCTAATTGAATAAAGAAATATTCAATCAGTAACGTAAAAGTTTAAAAAATAAATTTTAGAAAATTTTCGTTTGAAGCTAATAAAATTAGAGAATGGCGCGCGTAAGAAGAGTTTTTAAAGCGAGTGACAATAATTGTCGGTGCGAAGCGAGAAGAGTTGCTAGAAACCGTTGGCGGTAATTCGGATCCAAGACCCCAGACGCACCAGACGCGCTCGTGTAAACACGGCCGAAGCCTGGTCATTTAGGGGCGATGGGGGGGATGAAAATATTTTTGCCATTTAACCATCCGCGAAGAAGAAGAAGGAACGAGCGAGACGCATCTGTGGAAAGAGAGAGAGAGAGAGAGAGAGAGAGAAACGGCCGGCCATGCAGAGATGTAAGAACAGATAAGCTTGTAAAGTGAATAATAAGACCGACGGTGAATAAAAATGAAGAAAATAAGTATACATATAACCGCGCTCCGAAGCGAAGGAAGTTCATACGGACGCGAATGCGCAAAAAAAATGACGGGACACGAAAGAAATTGGAGAGTCGCTTGCGTGGGAGACAGCAAAAAAAAAAGAGAAGGAAGCCGCGAATATAATATAAAAATATGAAAGGAGAATAGGGAGGAGAGATAATAACCCCGGGGAATTAGATAAGATAGCCAGACCGCTGAAAAATGTGGGAACGAGGCACGAGAGATAGCTATTATATAGTTGCCGAGTATCAAGAGTAACATGTAAAACTGTTAATCAATCTTTCGAGGGCCGACAGGATTTTTATTAACATTAGAATTGTAAATCGTTGGTTTCTAAGGTTGTCGAATCCTAATCTGAAAGATATACACATATGCTACATCCGTGCGTTTGTTATTCATCTTAAATATAGGAAACGCGGAATTGGAACAATTTTTTAGAAATTCTACCGCCGTATTGGGTTCGCCATTTTGAATGTTGAAATTCTATCCTTGAATTCGGATTCAGCGACCCCAAAAACCCCCAAGTAACAAGTTTCACGCGAATCAAATTACTTTTTAACAGAGTTTCGCTGTATTACATCCGCCATTTTGAATTTTGAAATTTTGTTATCATATTTCGACTCAGCGACATGAAAAACTTGATGCATCAGCGACTCTTACCGAATTGATTTCATATTTAGAAAAATGTTCGTATTAAAAGACATAACATTGCCAGATAACTTTTTCTTTGTACTCTTACGGTATTCGAAAATATTGATAAGAACTGAAAATGGCGTCGAAGTATTACGCGAGGGAGTTTTGTTTGTAATTGACGGCAAATACATTGACGTAACTTGAAGTACGTTCGTTAGAATCATATCCGTATCGGATTACGTATATGCGGTTATAAGCCTTTAAGAACGGAAGAGACAGATTTTGTCAGCAATTTTCAGACTCATTTTTTCTGCGAACGAATTCCCACGAACGACGAGAAAGGTCTGATATGAACTGATTACAGATGGATTGTTGGCATCAATTATGGCATTAGGAGTATTATACATTTGTATAAAGATAGGATCAAAAATATTAGGAATAATATCGTAAAAAATGGTAATGACGACATTTTTGTCATAGTCGGTGCAAAATGGGATTTTGCGCACGCGTGGATGCGCAATGGAAAAGGTATGTGGATAAACGTTTTAAACCCATTAATATATATTTCGAAATGATTTAATATTTAAATCAAGTATGGCTGTTGCGTGACAAAAAAAATAACTTGTACTGCGGGCGGAAAATGTCATTTTACGCTCCAGACATGACAAAACACTGAGAGAAACATTCAGTAAATTTAACTAAATTTTGTATTGCTGGTATTTATACTGTCAATTTATTTGGTTGAATAAAATGCTTTGCTAAAATAGACATCCAGCTTCATCTTAGTGACAAGAGACATCATGTCGCTAACATAAATAAAAATATCTATCTACAGATTCTAGGGCGTATAAGGCAGGTTCCTTCTACAGTTGCCATACTGACGAACCTAATTAAAATATTACCTATGACCCGTAAAAATATGCAAAATTCCAAATCTAGATGATCTAGATAATTATCAACAGTTACAAATCTTCAAATAACAAATACGTAGTTCAATTGATTAAAAACATTTTGCCAGGATTATCTTCACCTATTTTAGTATTTTTAGTAATTAGGTTAATTATGTTGAGGTCTTGATCACTGTTGATTCCTATAACTTTTAAATTTTCTGATAATTAAACAAATGTTTCTTCTACTTTTATTTATTAAAAATGTTCGTATTACTAATTTTAATTAGCTGCAAAATGGAATTAGACGAAATTTTGTAGTAATTGAAATTAGTGAAATTATTTACTAATTAGTGGTCGACATTTTAAAGAATCAGTAAACATTTTAACTAAATTAATTAATTAAGTTGACATTTTCCTATTTTCAACATGTTGAAATTTACTA
The DNA here is from genome assembly GCA_030522945.1 of Trichopria nigra. Classification (NCBI taxonomy): domain Eukaryota; kingdom Metazoa; phylum Arthropoda; class Insecta; order Hymenoptera; family Diapriidae; genus Trichopria; species Trichopria nigra. Next base: position 7,025 of record JAPYZR010004736.1, on the reverse strand, counting down.
ATAATCGTACAAATCTTTTTACTATTTTTAATTAAGATATACCCATGCATATTCTTATTAATTCAAATCATCTGTGAAATGACTGATGGAAATCGTTACTAATAAGTAATCAACATTTTTTTTTTAATTGAATTCAATTAGTGGACATTTTTTAGTGGAAACATACACACACACACGCTCGCGCTCGCGCGTAAATAATTAAAATACGCAGTACAATTAGTAATATATATATAATTAAAACTAATACGAAGCTTCATATTACCATGCAAGTATAGCGATTATTTATTAATTCTACGTTTTTTCTGAACTGCCGTGCTGTTTATACGTATATAATTATTCTATATATACTTAGCAATCATTTTTATGCGCTTTTCCAAGAAAGATTCCACATTCGTTCAATATTTATATTTTGCTACCATTCATATTATACAAGACTGGTACCGCTGGTACAAAGTAAAAGAACAATTAATTAGTCCATCAGTTGCGGTTTTTGTATGCCCTTGACTTTTCAATTAAAGTATAGTCCGAACACCGGGGTAAAATCGTTCGTAATATGCCCGTATAGAGTGTGGGAGTCTGGAATAATGGTAGACGCGTACTTAGGATGATAAAGTGAAAGCATTAAAATTTTTATCAATGAAAATCGTAATCCATCAAGTGCTATTTCCGGCATGTGACTGGAATACTGTGATATATGGCGATGGTTGATTGGAAGTTCGGGAGTTTAAGGCGTTCTAAAATATTTTATTTTAATTATATATGTAAAAGAAATGAATAATGGATGTACCTAGATGCCCGGAGAAGATAGGTCCGATGGGATGGATCACTGGGGAACAAGTATAATGTATTCGCATAAGTTCTTGTCTCGCAGTTTAGCATGGACTCCGTGAATATTTGCGATTCTAAATTGAAAAAAAATGAAGTAAATTAATCCATTTTCGAAAGCGTTTAACGGACGAAGACGTTTAAGGAAATTTCGAAAATATTGACATCGCAATGGCCAAACGTCATTGTGTATCCATCAAGAAGATTTTTTTTTTTACGTGGTCGCCGTTTTATTATGACACACTTTTATTGAAATCGAAGGAATACCAAAATGATGATTCAGAAAAGTGTTGCTCAATCAAGCTGTTCGTAACAAAAATAGATGAACATAGCGCAGCCCTGAACATTCGCGAAAACTACTACGATGGTTAACTGTGCATTATCTATATAAATGAATTGAATATTGTTTTAAAGATAATTATAATGAAAATATGAAAGAATTGAATGTTGAGAAAAAATGTAGAAAGAAATGTAAAACGACGATGATTGATTAACTTTAAAGGTAATCAATCAAATGACCTAAAGCAACAAAAATGATAATGTAAGAATGGCAAGATCGGGGTGGGGGGGGGGGGGGTTTGATGTAATGTAATTATACGTTTTTGCATTTTTTTGAATATATGAAAATTGACGTGAATAAGAAAACTTTGCGTTTGCAATTTTTCATCTTCACTTTTTAATATATATACATTAGAACGGAAGACACGGAATTGTTAATCAATTGTTGTGAATTTGTTATTTGCATTAACGAAAGCTAACGAACGATTATCTTTATATAAAGAAAGAAAATATTTCATATAATAAATGATTAAATAAAATAAAAATGCATTTTCTTTTTTTTTTCTAAACGTGCACTTGTAAAAAATGATTAAAATAATCTTGCACTGAGAAAAAGAATAATAAAACAATGAAATTATCCATTGAATAGTCACGATGACGACGTCTTATCGTCACATCACCAAATAAAGATTCTTCTTTACAAAATATTTATAAATTTAATGATGCTTTCATTGTGATAAAAATGCAACTTTTAACCCGTGCATAATCGAATAGTAACGAATGACATTTTTCTCAATAGAATGTACGGAAAATTCCTATTTCCCACACTGTTTTTGATGCCGTAATTTCTCCACGTACTTTAATGACCGCAAATTTATCAAGATCGCAATGGGGGAAGCCTCATTTCTAATTCTAATTGCACCCTCTGAAATGCAACTTTTATCCACATTTCTCTCGAAAAATTTTTCAATGAAATGAATTTTTTTCTATACAAAAAGGTTTATTTTTTATTTTATGTTTATATATCATACAGGGTGTCCTAGAATTGACGGATCTCATTTTAGGAAGTGAATCTTTACGAAACTTCAGACAAATAAGTTTGGATGTTCTGATATCGGAAATGACCATGAAATTTGCACTTTCATTTCAAATTTACATTTATATATATACATATATACCCCTTGATAAGTATAGACAAATATGTACTAGGATTTCGGCTCATCTATAACAAATGCCCAAGACTGGAGCTGGGCAGATGGCTGCAAAGTTTAAAAAAAATTTTCATTGAAACGACATGGAATTACGTTTTTCACATTTATTATAAGAAACAACATTGTATATTGAATATTTAAATATAAATGTAACGTAATTCGTATGAAAAACGCAGAAAAACAGTCAATACTAGAACGCGATGTAGTTAGGTTTTCTGTATTTAGGTGCCTTGGTGTCGTTAGGCGGTCCCTTATAGCTTCCCTCTTCGCTATCGTCATAGAAATGGGTTTCTATTTAGTACATAAGAGTAGGAGCTGGTACGAACAAATGCAATATTGCGCTATAGCAACATGCAGTTTACATATTGTTGACGTACACCCCAAAGTCTTTAATTATTCCAACGTTCATAGTATTTGCTTTCTAATAGAGAATTGGGAAGATCGAAGACAGTAGATGGAAAGAATTAAAGGAGTTACAATTAAAATACAATTAAAAATGATTTTTTTTATATTTATTTTTTTATATTTTGGCCATTTCTGAGAGGGCTCAGCGTTGCCAGACAGTGCTGTGCCATCGTTGCCAACCAGTGCTGGGCCAGTATAGAACATAGTTATCAAACCAATGTTGCGCCAGCACTGGCAGCCAGTACTGCGCAGGCTCTTGCCAGTTCGCTCTTAAGTATACAGGAATTTGTACATTCCTCGGGATGATAGCACTAAAGTTGAAAACTTTACTGGAAGCCTATACCATAATGTGACAACCTTTTTCGTGGGACTGTTTGATTTTTCTGGTTTTTCCTCTGGCTGACGAGAATCATAACAGTTACGGAAGTCGGCTATTTTGAGTATGCCGGTCTTCGCAATGAGGACATTGGTTGGTTTCAAATCTCGGTGTAATATCTGACTCTTATGGATAAAAGACAGTCCTTGAAACGGTTGCTCCATTATATTTTTTATATTTCCTAAACTAAACTTTACGTTTGCGTCAGATAACGAACCAGCAAGGACGTGGTCGCAAAATTCGAATACATACGATAGTTTGTTGGTGACGAACTGTCCGTTGAAGTTTTCTTGTATCGTTCGTGGTAAAATGTTCGTTTTTTTTCGATATAAAAATTGGATTATACAGGGTGACCCAGTAAAATATCTCAAAAAGTAAGCATTGCCCGAGAAAAAATTTCAGATAAAAGTTGTATGGTTGATAGGGGGCCAAATGATGGTGACCTCGATTTTGACTTTGTCGACCATTTTCAAAGTCATTTGAAGGTCATCTTCGTTTTTTATTATGGGAACACATATTTCTTTTCATGGATTCGGAAAGAGCGGGAAATTTTACAGTTTTTTTCCGAAAATTTATATATTTTTTTTGTGGTTCTTTGAACCTTGTTGTACAGTGACCGTTTTTTACTTATTTTTGAACTTTAAATTTTACAGCTCTCTCTCGAATCGATTTTACGTTTAACGCGATTGCGATCGCACGAACTGTTTAAACATTAATTGTTCTCGAAGAGAGGAGATTGGCGAATAAAAATTATTGCCATTCATTTCCCCCGAGGCGAGGATAATATATATCTATAGGAGCGGCGGTGTGGGATCAGCTCTGAACGGTCAATCTACTATATACCCTCCCGATTACTAGCATCCGCACGTTATATATACGGGCCGCCGCAGTTTCCTTTCGAGCATCTGCGGTCCGAACATAAATAATTATTCCAGGCTGAACTTGTAAACGTCGCCAGGAGCTACGATGGGAAGACGTTGATTCATTCGGACGTTTATAAATATTCGCTCCATAATATGGAAAACAAACGAGTTATGCCTTTGTCTTCTGACTCTTTCTCTCGTTGTAACCGTCACAAACCTGCCTGAAACTTCCGCATCGTGTAACACCACAGTCCCCAAACTATACGAAAGATATTTATTTTTTGGGGACAGTCCCCAAATTATACAAAAGTCCTCAAAATTTACCATACGTACATGAAAATGACATATATATATATATATATATATATATATATATATATATATATATATATATATATGAAATAGAATAACCCAGAATGTATGACAGAATAGGTTATGCACGGAACAAATTTCCACCTATAGGATAACAACAAAATTAAACGGTAAAACGACAATTAGAAAAATAATTTTTCTTTAATCGTAACACTAATAAGTTAATGCAAAAAACTTATGAGTTTTCATAATTGTCGAAAATTGCAAGTTTTTCTCAGAAAAATCTAGACATGCAGTTTTTCATTAATAGTAAAACTAACAAATTTTTTACAACAAAATTATCAGTTTTCTTTGCTTATTTGCCTTGTGTAAAACTTACCAGTGCCTGTATTTTCACCGCAATTACTGGTTGAAGATCGGCAGGAACACTGCGTCAGTACTGGGCCAATGTCTAACTGCCAAGGCTCGGCTAAACGTCGGCAGGAACACTGTGCCAGTACTGCGCCAGTTGTTAGGATCGGCGCAATGCAGACATTTCCCCCGTAGCAAAATTGTGGACACGTACCTATACAGTTTTAGATCATTTATAGATTGAAATTTTGTTATTTCCATGAATGCATCTTGTAGAGCATTACATTATATGGTCCCCTGCATCATACAGTTTACATGCTAATCAGGGGACTTCTATTTCTTTATCATTTTGCAGGTCGATGTTTTAATTGTAAACCGATCTATAGCCAAAAATTCAAGTACACGAACATAAAGGATATTGAATCTTTTTTATGAATTTTTTTTTTTTTCAGAATTTAAAAAGGGTCCTTCCTTCGACAAATGTACATTAAAAACATTAAAATGATTTTTTTATTTTAGAGGATATTTTCACAAGACAGGCCAAGAAAAAAACTACGAGAAAACATTAATTATTTGTCATGACACTTTTGCGCTTAAATAAATTAAACATTGCGAGAACAGAAAATTAAATTTTTCTAAATATCCTCACAACTTTCACTGTATTGGATATAATTATTTGTAGTCGAATATATAAAATCAAAAATATTAAAATATCGCTTACACCAAAATCTTAGATATTATCTAGATATATCATGTATACTATCATGCATTTCTGCGCCTGTTTCTCACATCCATTTTTACAACCTTGCTTAAAAAAAAAAAATATCAATCTCTAGACTTTGAAGCTTACATTACATGTTAAATGATTAGATAGTAAGTAATAATAATAGAGCAGAAACTATAAATGAATGGTTTTAATTTTCTACAAATATTTGGTCTAGACAGTCCAGATGTTCCTTCGGAAAATATGACACATATTGGATCTCTAGTACGTCACTATTTATATTAGCAGCGAACAAATATTTTTGTACCATTGAATTTTGTCAAGTCAATGCGTTAAATACTGCGCGGATGGTTTTCAGTGTGCGAAGCGCAATTTTCGACACGCTGGACAGTGGCACGCAATGACGTTTTAGCGCATAAATATCTATAGATTTAACGCACAAAAGAGGATCTTCTTACACGCAAATGCAAAAAAAAAAAAAAAAAAAATAAGATCCTATAACAGGTGCACAAAAGTCTACTTTACACCCTAGAGCTAATAATAATATAGCATTGTGAGCGACGGAGAAGAGTAAGACAGAAGGTGGTGATTACCAGTCGTATACGTATCGCGAACCATACATGTTTACGATCTTTGTCTAACCATAAATAAACGTTTGGCACAGAATTTAGTTGTGAATGAAGATTCAGAAGTAGGCCACAGTTATTTTCGCTATCGAATCTAGTAACAATTCATATATGACATATTTGATTGTTCGTTAAACTATAGGAACGCTCTTCCATTATTGGAATGATGCACAAGCAGCAGCTAAATGTGAGAAAGTGGTTTACTTTCTCAGTGGTACAAAAAAAAAAAGAAAAAAAAAATTCTCTAAATTTAAACACGAAGGCACGAAGCCAATTAATAGGTAATTGTTATGGCGGGAAATTGTGGGACACAGTGTTTCTGTTTGTACCTGGGATTTTTACGCTCCAACGGAAGAGCCGTGTAACGATTCAGTTCCATTTCGCACGATTCAATAATAGAAACGTCGGCATTGCTCGGGGATTTTTTAACGCATGCGCCGAATATTTTTAGTGAAATGTACATTGTATATATATGTGTGTGTGTGTGTGCATAGGGAAACAATTTCTACCCGGGTTATCGACATGTAAAATACGTTACGGAGGATTTTTATATAAACCGCGATTTTCTCTCTCTCTCTCTCTCTCTCTCTCTCTCTCTCTCTCTCTAATCCTGGGACAGTCGTCTTTCCGCGTTCAATATGCGATGATCCTCGCATGCACGATTAAACATGCGTTTTATGCACTTCCTCGTATATATAGTGTATGGAGAATATGTAATTTTTTATGTATAAGAAACGTTCGTGAAAATTTACGCAGTCTGTGCTTGTTGTAGCAGTAGGCTTTGAACGTCTTTTAAATTAATAAAAAAAGGAGGATTTTTAAATCATTATTATTATGATTGTTATTGTTATGCTGTGAGCATTTTTTCAACTCAGATAGATTTCATATCATAGATATATATATTCAAGGTGTTTCATTTTAATCCGACCACGCAGATACCTCGCTGTAAAAATGAACCCCCAAAAAAACATTTTTATGTAAAAAAATTCGCCAAGTTCTTATTATGCCTACAAAAAATACTCTGCCAAACAGTAATATTAAAAAAATTAATTA